>JARHVA010001424.1:3087500-3167500 GCA_037957365.1 Torreya grandis | reverse complement strand
GACAATATCTTCCAAATCAATGTAGTTTTGAGAATATTTATTGATATCTATATTATATTGGCCTAGTTGATATCATTATGTATCAACTAACTTATCTCAACTATATCAAATAAGATGATACCATTGGCTTAGTGCTTAGGGTTAGTTTTTGGAATTGTATTAATATATATATAAGGATAATATTTCATTCCAATCAAATCATATACACTATATTAACTCTACATTGGCTAAAACTTATAAATTAAGTCATATTTGGATTAATTTGTGGTCTAGAACCTTGACTTGAATAATCTTGTCTTGTCATAGTATTTAAAGCTCATTAGGAGTCATTGGGAGTCATATCCAAGGATATATTTATTCCTTGTCCATCCATTTTAGGTATTCAACCCACATCTATTATAAATCCCTACTTGATCCAAGGGGAGATTCATGCTTAACGGTTCCACTCCATGGTAATTATTTGTAACCCTACACTCTTTTATTTATTTACTTATTAGATAGATTTTGCATTTTATTTAGTGAATTAATGTGTTTTTATCCTTATATAGGTTATATCTACACCTAATACTAATCCATATATATGATTACCTAGACTTGACATATCCCATTTTAGGTTTCCTAGACCCCCATTTGGTTGACCATGGCACTTTTCCAATTACTATCATTCTAAACCATTTCCCCCTTGGCTTAGTTTTATTTATTTTCATAATTAAATCAATTATGTACTTGTATATTTAATTTTATATAGGTCTATTAACAGATATTTATTTGTGTCAAAGGATTAGGATTTGGACCTTTTCATTTGGGCATTTACAACATAGGAAGCCCTATACTAGGTCTATGTATTTCATTGGTCCTAAAATGAACAAAATAAGTATCATGGATCTATTTTATCATCTTTATATGAGTCTGAGTCTATTGAGATAGGATAGTTATAGGTTAGTTCTAGCCCATACTTATAGTTTGGTGAACCCAACATGAAACTCATTCCAACTTACATACATTCATCCAATTATATCTACCAGCTTGATACATTTTATTCTAGTATATATCTATATTAGCCATCCCAATATATTTTCGTTCCTATCTACAAATGGTATCTACTATCCTAAGTCTATTGTGTGTTTGTACATTTTATATTGGATAGCCTGATATAGTTAGATTCCATTTTTTCAATTGTATTGTCCAACATGTTTTTAATTTTAGCATATTTAGTTTTTAAATATGGCATCCAATTTGATAATGGTATTTTCCTATTTATTTTAATTAATTGAATGCTAAAAATTGTTTTTTTATAGAATTATCAAAATTTATATTCTCTTTTATTTAGTTTTCCATAGAAAATATTTTCCATCAATTTTAAAACTACTTATCTATTGTCATTATGGACCAAATAGTTGTATTTTTTACTAGTAAAATGGTGTTTTAGGTATTTACTCTACACTCAAGCCATTTTAAAACACAAAACATGGTGTTTAGTTTCTATGTACCTCATAGTATATCATAAATGCCCTGAATTCCCTTTTTATTAAAATTAGGAAGCCAACCATGCATTTCATTTTGTGGTTCTTATGAGAGGATTATATCAACCAAGGAATTTAATCTCACTATACCCTTAGAAATTGGGTTAGTGGGATACATGCATAGTTTATCATCTATAATTAGTGCTCTAAAACATTGAGATGACACTAATCTATGAATGAATAAGTATATTTGAGAGCCCACACTATCAATCAAATATTTTTGGTATATCTCTTTGATCTTCTTTTCTAAAATTATTTATATGAAACATGTTACCTGATTTCTTTATTATATTTTAGATTTCATCTACCACCTTAATATAGTTATATGTTGTGTGTTATAACTACATTATCTAGATTGATATAATTATTTATGTCCATGAACTATATTGGCTATCTTGATATAGTTCCATGTGTTTGTCTCCTTGACTACCTTAGCCAAACTAATAAAACCTAATTTTTACCATATTTATCTAATTATATATGTCAATATAATACAATTTATTCATATCATATTATAGCCAATTGTATTTTCCAACTTGATACATTTTCTTCCTACCTCCATAGCTACATCGACTAGTCTGATACAATCTATTTTTCTTAATTTATTATCATCCTAAAACCAACTATATTGACCAACGAAATATAAATTATTATTTATATGATGATTAAATTGGCCAACATGATTCAATATTATCCTTCTATTTTCATTTCCTAGCCATCAACCAAGTTGATACAATTTATTTCCTATAAATTAATAACACTAGCTAGCCTAATTAGTTAATCTTTTATCTCTCACCATGCAATACATATTTGTTAAATCTAAATATAAAAACAAAATTGATATGATGGAAATTACTAACTCACATAAAATTTATAAATCCTATTTTCATTATAATACCACATAATATAAAAATATAAGCAATTATCATCTGAAAACTATAACTAGAAACTATGAGCCTTTTAAAAAATCAAAATTCCTTAACTAAAATTACCCACCTCTATGCATGAATTTAGTAGAGGATGAGTGTGATATAAAATATATTAATAAAATTATCATGTACCTTATGGACAATCCTAAGAAGAGGTGAAATGAACGTATGCTGATATACCATCTCATGATGGAACTACATGTGGAGGTTCCTCCTTCCCCTACTCCTAACTTTTCTACCAAACTTGGGGCAATTCATTATATGTCTTCCATCTTTATTTATTCCTCCACTAGTCATACTACTGATATAACATGGAGAGTCTTTCAAATATTAGGCCTATTAAAATTCACCATGTTAATACTTACATTAGTTATATAACTAGTGCATCTCAATAAATTACTCAAGTTTGTTCATCTATAAAACAAATTATTGATCTAAATAAAAAATTGATGAAATCCATGAACCAAATGGCTCCTTCCAAGATATAATTCCCACCATATGATTTAAATAAAAAATAAAATTTTACCATTTCTAAATAATCCTTAATAGATTTAATGTGGAGTACAATATCCAAATCCACCCCATACCCTAGATATGTTCATGGCAATCCCATTTTTTAACCTCCTCTTTAGAATAAATAATAAAAAATATGTAAAATTAACCATTAGTTCCTACAATTTAAAAAATATATGTCACAACCACAATTTTTTAAATCTAAAATAATAACTGTGGAATAAACGTTCAACCAGAGTTTAACATAGAAACATGTAATGAGAACCATAACTATGATCTAGATAACACAAGAACTATACCAAGTACATAACTCATCAATGAATTCATTAGGAATTTTTTTAACCACTTATTATTTGGATAGAAGTGAATTATTTTGGTCATACCCACTCACCTTTATCTACATACTTCATTGTGTCCTTCTTAACAGAGCCGTCACTAACTTATGCCCTTATCTTATTCCCTGTTTAGGCTATAAAATAGCTAGTACATCATAGGGTAATTCAACAAAGTTAAAAAAATAATGGTAAAGTGAAAATAAATTTAATATAATAATCATTATACTAATATTTCTTAAGAAATATCTACCAAATCACAAGTAGTAAACAAAGATCAAGGGAAAATGACTATTCCTAAAAGAAATTCAAAGCATTGAAACACCTTTTTAATTCACAACCAAACATAAGCATGACGTTTGGCATGAATTGATTTATGAAGTGTGAAAGCATCATGGGATGTTTAAACAACCATGATTATGTAATATTTAGGAATAGATTAAAAATATACAAGTAGGGTACAATCACATGACAAAACATGCCTAAGGATCTTACATTGGATTAAGGTTAGCCTTAAATTTCCCATTATTACGGATATGAGTGTCATATGAATTCAATGGACTCAATACATATTAATAGTCTCATGGACTAAGTGTACTTATACTAAGTCTTTATTTTAATATTATTCTTAAAGATTTAAACTTTTATCTTAGGTTTATGACATTAGCCTAAGCATATTTTAATTACTTAACTTAATATTAGAACTTATTGGTTCATATCTTCCAAAGTAGATTATTTATAAAAACTTAATAATATTACTCTATAAACTTCCTTTATGATATAAGGATATGAATTATCTTGTTAAATATTCCAATGGCTAATTCTAAACATGGATAATTTGATCCTTAATCAGAATATGCCTTAGTTATAAATAGCCATTTTCTTTTTTAAACCTTCCACAAAGTATCTTATTTCCAAATTACTTAAGACATATGCATAATATTTATATAATATTATTATAATTCAATTTAAATGAGTTTTAAGGAGATTGCCATAACAATACACTACACTTGATAGTGCTTATTAATTTCAAAGTGAAATGATTGTATTCTAATAGAATTTTAGAAGATTTATTCAGTTTTACTTAAGTAATTATCCCATTTTAATCCTTAAAAAAAATTATATCAATAATTATAAAATCATGCATAAGTATTATTATGTATATAATCTCTTTGAATTCACTAAATTATAAACACAAGGATTTCATTATATTAATCTGTATAGTTATTATCTTAAGATTTTAATGAAGTCCCAAACAACTCTCATTAATTAAATCACTTATCAAATAAGTTTTGGTCAAATGGTAATTTGAATCATACTTATTAACATAAATTACATGTCACCTTATAATACTCATTATAATGCTTAACATAACTAAAGTTATCCAATGAATAACATCACTTAGATTTTATAAGCATAGTGTTAATTTCATAAAAAAACATGAAAAGTGACTTAACTTCATAATTTACTCTTTGAGATGAAATAATAACATACTAACATTATGTTATAATTCTCATACACTCAAATGTATTAAAATAATTATAAATAACATTGACAACTAGATTCCAAGATAATTATTTACATCCTCAAAAAACTAGTCAGTACTATACCATGAACCAAATAGTGAAAAAGTATAAACAAATCCATAAATACAATTTCAAGTTATAAGTCAACTAAGAAACAATAAAATATAACAACTAGAATGCCACAAATTTATAAACCTTATTATAGATTCACTTATTCCAAAATAAGAAACTAACTAAAAGTAAATGATTAAATCACATAACCACAATTGCCTATAAAATGTCTTAATGAACCCATGGAGTTCTCTATATAAATACCAGTACAAATAATACATGGATAATCAAATGATCAACTATAATAATATCCATAAACTAAACTTAGTAGATTTATCTAATTATAAAAGGTAAACATAACATTATTTGTATCAAATATAATTTTAATAAATTACAACTATCATGAATAAAATAAATTATATAAACATTTCAATTCATATATGGCCAACTATTACAACTCCAGATAAATAAGTGAATACAAATTCTTCACATGTAAATAAATGAAGCTCAACATGCATCACTAGTCCCAATGAGGCCAACCATAAGTGTCCCTAGACCATCCCAACCATTAGTTGGAACTAGATTAAGGTAGTAAAGAAACGATGGAGAAAAAACAACAAAATGAATTAAGATTGATAATAAATTAAAAAAATGAAAAATAAATAGTAAATAAACCACATGAATACAAATCACCAAGATCCATTAACTTGGTACTTGATTATGACTGCAGTTTTTTTTTTTTTTTGAGATTCTCAATTTATGAACCATATTCTATTCATAGAGTTTAAATAGATCATAAATATTTATTCCATAAATTTATCAAGAAGTCATCATTGCATACTAATTTAATAGATATTAATTAGTTAAATTAAAAACTCATAAAAAGAAGATGACAATTTCAACCAACTAAAAATGATAAGTTAAAACTTACGTAACATTATGGGTCACATTTTGATTGAAATGGACATTACTAAAAATATGAAAAGATTCAATAACAACTATAATGATATAACACAATCATAATGTTGACCACTTTCTAGACTTATACCTAGAAATGGTTCAACTTCAAGTCCTTGAGTCTTGTCCAAGATCATTAATCCTCATGGTTTTTATTCATCTTGTGAGTTTGGGTTGTTTAAATAGTTCACTTTCTTGTCATGTTATAACTTTTCTTGATGACCCTCGTTACCTCTATTTCAACTTATATCAAGTGTTTCATGATGTTTGAACATGTATATAGATCTTTAGTTAGTTTGATGAATCTTTAATAGCCAAAGGTACCATGGTGGAGGTGAGTTAAGAAGAAAACCTAGTGAAGGATCATGAGAAATCTCTAATTTTCCAAATAATATAAGGTATGATCCATTTTCAAGTTTGTGATAACATCATGAAGTGTATTGAGATTTAATTGAGGTCTTTGTTAGGTCATAAGGGTCTCTTTATAGATATTATAATAATACTCATTTGATATGTCCTTTGAAGGTCATGTGTGTGTACCAAAATCAAGAGAAAATGATGTATTTTGGTTTAAAAGAAGAGAAAATATAGAGAAATTATAGGTTACAAAGGTTTTCCAAATGTTATAGATCCATAAAATATGGATTAACTTAGGTGAAGCTAGGGATCTATAATGGGAATTGATCAATAGAAATTAAAGGAGAAATCAAAGTTTTTTAGTGCTTAGATATCTCAAAATTGACCTACCTCCCCCTTGAGCTCATTGGTAGGGTTAGAAAGCACTTTAGTTTTGTTCTCAGACTATTTAGAGGAGAGAGAATGGAGGTCCAAGATTTTAACTATGGGAAGTACACTTAGTCATCTTTCATCCATGGGAATTTATTTATATATTAGTCTCCTAAGCTTTATGAACATTCCTTAAGAACTTAAGGGATCTAAACATCATTTAGGTCTACATAGACCAAATGGAACATGATGGTGTTGATGGATTCTTACCTTGTTTGGTCAAACCAATAGTTGATATTACTTCCTTAGGTCTTGAAGGAACCACTTATGACATTTTTAGTGTTTATCTAATATGTGTTAGCTTTTGGAACCAACAAATATCTAAAATAGCATAGTATGTAGTCTGTAAGAAGATTTTGGTAGTGAAAAAAGTGTTGAGTAGCTTATTATAAGGAGTTGATAGTGTTGGGGGATTAATGGAGTGATTCAAGTTTCCACATACCTATTTGCTCAAGTTTGAGGTCCATCAATTTCTTATTCATCCCAAGGTGTCTCTAAGAAAGGGGTATACATATGCATATAATTTTCACTATATGATAGCACTTTTTGTTGTTCAATGTTGCCCTCAGAGCCTTCAAACATAGTTAAAAGTATGAAATTAAGTATTAAAGTGATAATAGGTCATCATCATATTCATGTGAATAGGTATCTTAACCTCCATTGTATCCTTAGTAGGTCTAGAAACCACCCTCCTTACCTCCAAAGATCACTCAGTCATTTTTTGCACCATCTTCGGTACCTGCCTGTTCGATGTTGGTTCCACCTGACCAACACAGGTAACTGTGTTCTCCTGTGAGTGATGAATTTTTACCCGTGAGCTCTCTTTAGATCAAAACCCTGTCCAAACTGCCCTACTCAGAGTTATTCAGCCTTCTCCACTGATCTCTGTCCATCATCTCCTCCATAAACACCAAGGCTTTCCAGTTCTTAAGTTTGTCAAACACATCTATCTTCTGCTTAAGAACATGCATCTCCTTCTTGCTCATGTGACCAGGCTTACAAAGCCACGTCTTCACAATAAAAGAAGAATCAGTAATATAAGTAGATAGATAAAGAGTACCTACTTACCACATGCTAATTCAAGTGCATCCACTGTGAGAGTTACTGTGCATCTCTCATCACCCAACTTTCCTATAGAAATTAGCTGCATCTTCAAGACTGGGACCTGCATGACCTCCATCAACACCCATGTGTTGGCCATCTGTAATTTCAACCACACTTCACCTTTGCCAATACTTTGACAAGGCTCACTAACCCCTAAATAAATCTTTCCAAAGTCTCCATGGACCTTAACATGGGAAAATACTCTATTTGGGGCTGCATGGAAAGAGGCAATAGAATCTATAAACCAAGATTCTACTTTATCCAAGGAACATATAAGAGCAACCAGTGCAACAATACCTACTTCTTTATTTCCTTCATGCTAATCTACTACCAACCAATAATCTTTCTTTTCCTACTCTTTCTTTCCATAACTCCGTAATTGATCATTCGTGCCTTTGAATTCCTCCATTCTTAGCTTAGTTTGTTCTGCCATTGCTATACTCCCACTCAATTAGAAACCCCTGAGAGTGACCTATAATCAAACACAAACCTACTCCCTATAACCTTAGCTTTGATACCACTTGTTAGGACCTAGGAAGCATAATTGATTACCATGTACAAGCAACTAAATGCAGAATTTAACCAGAAGTAACAAGTAACTAGAATTCAGAAATAACACAGAATATGAGAGACAATACCCAATTGTATTAATACTCTTCCAAAAAGAAATTACAATGAAGAGATGCCACACTCTTCCACACCTTATAGGCTTCCCACACCAAGTGTATAGTAATTCACCTTCAAGAGTTCACTCTCTCAATTATGGTCCCAACATGACTCAAACACAGAGTTGGTGTTCACCTCCAACTAGTCAGTATCACTACTACCAGTACACAAGTACTCCACATACTTGATGATCGAGTACACACCATACTCCAAGTAGATCTCCCCTAATCTTACTACATGTTGTGTTGCTAATCTCCCTGATCTTGTTGCCACCTACAGATCAACTTAGTTTTGCAACACCTGCAAACCTAGACCACACACACACACACCTACAAATCAATGATCTTACTTACACATGTAGATCTCTTTACACTCTGAAGAACCCTTGTCCATACCTCACCAAGTCCTTATGATTCTCCAAACTAGTACCTTGGTGGATCTTCTACCAGATCTTGCTATCCCATAGATCTACTTGATCATACACACTCGGCACCCCTGTGGAACTAGGAGGAGCTACCATTGCTCTCTTCACACTGAACGAGCTAACCAAGCTCAACTCATCTAGCACACTTTACAATATAGCCCATGATTCTATTATATATATCCCATGCCAAACAATAATTAGAAATGCAACTCAAGACTAAAATTAGCCTTTAACATGCAAATAATCATTTCATTAACAAACTGTTCATGAACTAGCAGTTCTAGAACCACACAGGCAACTGACATCGGTCCTTGTCTGGCTAGAGATGACCGATGTTGGCCGATCCCTGACCGATGTTGACAACTTCCTATCTCCACCTGACCGACGTCGGTTGGCCTGACTGACATTGGTGACTATGATTTTCAGCACCTCCTCCATGTTTGCATCTGGGTGAAGCTTTTAGCTCCACAACCTAATACTTTCTATTGTTCAATTTTGCCCTCAGATCCTTCAAACATAGTTAAAATTATGAAATTGAGTATTAAAGTGATAATAGGTCATCATCATATTCATGTGAATAGGTATCTTAACCTCCATTGTATCCTTAATAGGTCTAGAAACCACCCTCCTTACCTCCAAAGATAACTCAGTCATTTTTTGCAAATTTTAAGGTTTCTTAACCAATATTAAGGTTTCTTAGAGATCTCTAGGTTTCACTTTTTGACTGTATGTGTCCTTTTTATGCCTCTTAAGTGATCTATATTCATGGGTATGTATATTAGGGTCTTGTAGGTGCTTATGGGTTATATTTTAATGTTTATCTCACTTCATTTCATGTAATTTTCATACCCTTACCACTTCATGTTATTTTTACTACCATTTACACTATGTTTAAGCCATGTTTTACATGTTCCAACCCCATGTCACTCCACAGTCATCCTCCTCCACACATTCACCCTTAGTTCTAAATCTAAACCATATGAATAGACCTAAACACCACTTTTAATCATAAATAACCATGAGATCATGTAAGGTTATATATATTTATATCATATAACCTACTATAGAAGCTAATAACCTCCTAAAACCAATAATTTTGAGCCTATAATATAAGAGTCTCCAAGAACATTATGTGTGAGACATTCATGGGCATAGTAAATGGTGTGATAGTAAGAATGGATACCCTATAGAGATAGATTATAATGTGATAAAATTTCATTATAATGTTTTGTATGGATCTAAACACTCTATTAACTCACAAACTCATCTCACATACCCCTATACACAGTCAACTCTGCGAGTGAATGCCTACAACATGGATAATGGATATAGAGAACCACATAATGATTATTATAAGAGTAAAAAATCATGTAAGGAATGGTAAGTTTCACACTAAATAGGACTTAAAACATTAATAATCACTCCATATAAAATGTAAAATAAAATCAAACATTAATTGAAGACACACAAGCCTACTTAGGCATGAACCCTAAGGCTAAGAAGGGGAAGAGATGCAATAGGAAGGGAGGTTGGAAAAACATGATGTGAGAAGTGTCTCTATACCTGATACATGTTATTTACACCTTATAATCATGAAAATATTAGTAAATAAAGTAAAATATCCCAGTCATAACCCTCATGCTTAATCACTCGGTCAACATGCAATGTATAACTAGTTTGTGCAAAATGACTATTTGAGGTTTATTTGGGCATGGTCAAGCCTTAAAAACTAGTATGAATGGTCATTTTAATTGGTTTAAATCACTCATGATCTCAATTTTTTCAAAAAAAATTGTTATACCCAATGTTTTATCTCAGACCTAGCCTAGTCTATGGCAGTCAAATTCTGGGGCTAAAGAGTGAATTCATATCTTGAAGGTCTTGCAGGCATGATAGAGTCCATAGATGGTTATAAATTAATTTTACATGATGGTATAAGTATTAAAAAACCCTATAAATAAAAAACCATCCATTATTTTCATTAGATGCCCTTGAGGATAGATCAATACAGATGGACCTCTAGGCCTAGTCTTGAGCAAAACTACCACTTTGAAGAATCTGCAGGTCCTTACAAGACTGATAGTAATTAGGGATATGTAATAATGTGCCAAAACTTGATAATATTTTTTCAATTATAAATAATTAATAACAATTCCAAAGTAACTTCAAGACCCTACTTGAGCCATTAAACCCTATACACAGTCAGCTTGGGAGGTAACTTTAAGTGTTCACACACTTCACCTTAGAGATGTTCATGCCCAATGATGTTAGGTAATCTTATGTATGCATATTGAATAAATATACATTAAATAATGATATAAATTATGGGGATAACCTTTATGAATTATCCTTAATGAAATAACCCATCAAAATTAGTTAGTAAAATCCCTATGTGCAACCTTCTAATGCACCTCTCTCCACACACCCTCTACATAGTACCTCAAGCTATTCATGTAAAATGAAGAGGTAAATTCAATATAGATTCATGAAAATTAGTTTTAGTTTGGATGTTCATACACTATGAACCATCGTTAATAAGGTGAATGTCTTAAACCCTAACTAAACCCTAAAAATGACCTGATGGTGAATTGTTACTCTAAAACACATCTAGATAAGGTTGCTTGGGACTAAAATGATCTTTAAAGTATCTTAAATCCTTATGAGCCTCATTAAAAATCATTGGCTGACATTTAAAATATTTATAATATATAAATATGGATAGTAAGGCTAGTTTGAGAAAGACAACAAATAAATGTTAAGTGTTTATGTGTACCAGGGGGTTAAGGAAGGAAAATGGCTCTTGAAGCCTCTAAAAAAGCCATCTATTAGTCATATATAGTAACCTCCATGATTGGTTCTACAAGTAGATAGAATATGTTGAATTTGATGGTTGCGTGCATTCAATGGAAGCCAAATTCCATGATTAAGTTAATTTTTATATTCCATAAGACCTATGAGGTGATCTTTAGTATGAAAACAATGTATGAGTTTCTCACAATACTTGGTTTAAGACCAAATCTCAAGATTCATGTCTACAAGTAGACTGGTCTAACACCCTCATTGGTGTAGTGTTAAAATAAGGTGAATAGAGAAAAAAATTAGAAACAAGGGCACCTCAAACATTCATAAGACAAGTCATTATGATGTTTAGACACATTTTAGTCACTTTAGATTCTAAGGAGGTCTCATAGTAAGTCATTCTAGCTTGAAAACACCCTAACACTACTCAAGAAGCATGTTTCTCACCCAAGAAGAATTTTCAAATTATCAAAACCATATGGATTATTTTCATGGAGAGTGAAGCACTTGAAAATAGGTAGACGGGTCTATTAACATGCATCTAGTGTAATTGGTTTAGAGATTTAGACCTTGATCTCTATGAGCCATTGCTAAGAGTCCCAAACACTCTTAAATGGACTCATGTAGGATGATTTCATGATAAATACATCTAAATAGGAAAAAAATACTAGACTAACACTTGGAATG
Source organism: Torreya grandis (assembly GCA_037957365.1). Taxonomy (NCBI): domain Eukaryota; kingdom Viridiplantae; phylum Streptophyta; class Pinopsida; order Cupressales; family Taxaceae; genus Torreya; species Torreya grandis. The sequence continues at coordinate 3,155,203 of JARHVA010001424.1, read as the reverse complement.
TGTTTCCAACTTAAATAATCTCATGACAATGGTACCTGACTATATGGAGGTTGTATGGACACCTATAGAAAATGAAGATTCACATGGTTTTGAATAAAAAATGGGCTATATGACCTAATAGAGGATTATAAACTATGGTAAAGTTATTGATAATACTTATTTCACTCCTTCAAGTTATAATTTTTCATCAATCTACCTATAAGTATATCTACCAATTCCTTCTCAATAGTTAGTATGTATAACTAGTCTATGTGGCCTAGTCATATAAGGTATATGAGTTTACACATAGAGGATGATTTAAAGGTTTAAGTGTTGATAAAGAGAGATAATAAATTGATATTTAAATCCTTCTCAAATGACTTGAAGGCCTGATTTATCTATCTTAGTCATTTAAATAGTGAATAAGTAGAAAGATAAGGAGCTAGCAGAATTGGCCTACCTAACTTACAAGTAGAAGGGCCTAGTGGGCATATAATGCAATTATGAGATTAATGGAACACATTGAGGAATTTTTAACTATAATTAAAGAAATAAAACTTAATTTTGAAGACCATTACCAAAGAATGAAGATAATTTCAAATCCATATCAACATGTACATTGAAGAGGAGGGTGTTTAACTCCTTTTAGAGGCCTAGTCACACTTGATGTGAAACTTATAACTATAATTATAGGGAATAATGATATATTTATGGCATTTTCATACTATAAATTAAATAAAATAGGGAAGCTATAACTTTCACACCTCATCTCAATGCCAAAAAGGAGTCAATGAAGGACATCAATGCATGAGAGGAGTGACTATATCTATTGAAACTACCATGTACCACCTTTGTATCATTCATGGCCTCTCTTACACTGATATTATTCCCTCCTCTCTCATAAACATTATATATAAGTAGGTGTTGATCTATTATTTTTTCATCTCATGCCTAGGTTGAACAAAGCTCTACCAAAATTGTACCTTATGCCCTTAAATCAATAAAAGAATAATTAAAGACTTCTTATTTAAATGTTAGTGTGTAATTTTATTGTTTATTTACATAATTTATAGGTTTAATTATATTATATAGGTCCTTTCATGCACCTAATTTCATGTTATCATTCTATGAAGGTTTTGTGAAGTGTTTGTATGTATAGGTTTTCTTGAAGAGTTATGAACTAATAGTGTCTTGTGTAGATCTAGGTTCTTATCCTTCAAGTTGTAGAACTCTCACTTAACCTTCCCATGAAACATTCATGATTAGAAATTCATTATGATCTCTAATTAGTTGTTGGTTTCATCAGGTTTATAAGTGTATCTAAGGGATAAACCAAGAGAGGATCTTCAAGTATGGGTGCATCACCACTATTAGTATAGGTTTATATTTAAGTTTCATCCTTATCCCTTTCCATCCCAATATAATTTATTCTTAAATAGAAGATTCAAATAAAAAATTAGGGGATCTAACCCAATAAAACTAGAGGTTTGACCTGTACTATAGGTATCCCACAACCTATAGGTCAATCCAATGTTAGTCCAAATTTGAGGAGGGTTTGAATAATACTTTTGAAGAGGGTAAAACTTGGGTAGCTAATAGTTATAACATGCCTAGTGGGACTAGCTATCAAGTTCCTTGAGACATTGTTTGACATACTTTGACAACTTTGGAGGATACATGGAAGGCTAAAGATAATCAGTGGAAAATCTATAAGTAGTTTCATGAAAAATTTGTCCATTAGATCATCTTCAAAAGTTAATAAAATTGAATTTGTTGAGATATCATTTGATATTACAATAATAAATAGTTTTTCTAGGTTTAAATTCAATCCTGCACCTCAAAATTCCCAAAATTCTACCAATTTTTCCTAAACATAATCTATTGTAATTCCTCTAATCCCAATGGCTAGACTTAGAGTGTAAGAATTTATATCATTTAATGGTGGTAGTCCTTTAAACCTTAACTAGTTTGATGATATCCTAGTTACTACCCTTAAAATCCCTACTTTATAGTATAAAATTCCACCACCCTTATTGAACACATAGCTGATATATCCAACTTATGCTCAATATACAACATAACCCAATAAGAAGTGGACATGAGACTCTTGGTAACCTCCTTGAGGGGTAAAGCACTTCAATGGTATAGGGTTCTCACTATTGCCTCTATAAAAACATGGGATGAATTTGGTGAGTTTATATGCAAATATTTTGAGGAGAAAAGTGATCATGTTTCCATAGAATATCAACTCACCTCAATCAAGAGACCCCATATGAATCCATGTTAGATTTTAATTACAAGTTTCAAAAAACTTGGGATAGGATTCTTGTCATCATCAAGCCCACTCCTATCTATGCCTTCCTATATAATATAAGGGATTTAAATTCTAATGTTGTTATGATGATACAGTCCATTGAGGGGACTACATTCTTAGAAGAATATTGTAAAAGGATTACAAATCAAGTCAGTCAAACATTAGTCCATAAATCATGAAAAGGAAATAACTAACTAACTAACTAAGCCTATTTATTCCTATGGGAATTACAAAGGATATAAAGAAACAACTAATAGAAATAAACATCATATTACCTTCCCAAATGGATTCACCAAACCCATGTGGCTCAAAAGCATGTTCTACCTTGATCAAGCATCCTTGTCTTTGTCAACAAATATGACAAACTCCTCTAATGTCTCAATAACACTCCATAAAACATAGGCTCATGATTCCAAAATCATTAAACTAGCCTATCAATGAAGCATGAAAACAAAATCAATTATCAAATGCAAAATATTATGGAAATAATTTAACATTATAACTTTGTAATATTCAAGATTAAAATTCATGTCCATGGCCTCTCTATTTATAGATTTTTGAGATTGATCAGGATCAACCATGATCATCCATTTCAAGATTGAGATGTGTGGCCATGGATAATCCTAATATTTAGAATTAAACTCATAAATATCCTCAAGATAAATAAGCATTAAAGAGGCATGGGAGGCATTAACTAGGCATGGGTGACCCATAATCTTGATATTTTATGCACTTATGGCTTGATGGATGCCACCCCATAGATGATGTCACTAGGTGATGTAAAATTCAAAATTAATTTCCAATAATGAGATATTTAAAAATATCTATGGAATTCTTAATTAAGATCTTAAATTGGATTAATTATCTTAAGTAATTTTAATCAAGTTTAGTGCAATTCTTTGGAAATTGGTGCATAATTAATCAAAAGGTTAGAAAGTCATATTACTAGATCATAATTTGACTAGAGAGGAACTGGAAGGCAATGTTAGATACATTAGATCTGTATTCCCATTTAGGATGTTGCCAACACTAAATAACTAATGAATGTGATGTATATCAATGAATTAGAAGAAAAGAGTGATATAGAGCACTAAATGGCAAATTTGTCATTTTGACTTGAAATGATCTGATCAAAGTTAGTCGGCACATAAATTGCATTACCCTATTTAGGGATACTTTGACCTAAACTGGTACTTTCAAACCATTTAGGGTAGTTTATGGATTTTTACCTAAAATGTGCATTTGAGTGCAATTAAAGTAAGATTGATAATTTCAACACAAATGGTGTTAGGAATTAGATGTCTACACATATGAGATGTCCATAAGAGTATAAAACTACCTAATCTAATTAGAAAAGCTTAATCTTAGGCCTCTCATGCCCTTATTTCCAAAAATTTAACCTCATTCCCCCACCATTTCTCTATTACCAAATCCAAACAATCAATATCAATCTGATGGCATCCAAGTAGATAGGTTGGGAAAGATTGAGGGACTACTCGAATCCTAAAACAACAAATTAGTATCCTTATAAAGGTAGAATAATATATATTATAGATCCTATAAACCCCTTTACTAGGATCCATACTAGTATTACCCTTAAAATAAGCCTCCTTATAAACCTAACCAATAAGGCCAAGGGAAGATTACACAGTCCAAACCCTATAATATTTTCAATCCCAATGATGCTATTAGTTCAAGGGCCTTGATACCAACTCAAAATAACTATGCATAAGAAGGTTAGTTGTCTTATTGATGGGTGAAATTAGGTGAGATTTTAATGGATCCAAGTGGGGAGGTTTTAAAGCTTCTTATATGTATCAAGGTCTTGCCTTTCAAGCAAATGATAACATGCCTCCTCCACAATACAAATAAGGTCCTCAAATGCCTCATGAAGACATGCTTTTCATGACCCCAACTGAAGTCCCAAGTAAACAAGGAAGAAATTTAAGTAAGTTACCCTTTAAGACCACCTTTTATAACTTTCAAGAAGGTGAGCACTCTTTTAAGCATGTGGTAGCAAATTTGGTGGATAATACACCCAAGTTAGATAATTTAGTTGTAACCCACATAAGGGATAATAGAAGGATTTTTAATGATATTTTAGGGTATTTTAAGGCCCCTCCAACACATCCCCAAGTAGTTCAAAGGCCTACCACTCAAGGTGAATTCCATAAAACACTTCCAACATAATAAACATCACAAGGATATGGGAAGCAATAGAAGAGTCACTTCATTCTCCAAGTTACAAAAACTACATATGATGCTCCTACTTCCAAATTATAGCCTAATATATCCTTCTCTCCATTCATAATTACATGAAGAAGTCAAATGTTAGTATTTCTATGTGGGATGCTCTACTCATTATAGGGTTAAAAGATCTCCTTTAATAAGATCTCTCTAAGATTTCACTCATGAACAAAGGAATTGATAAGTTAAGTGAAATATTTGTTAATTAAAGTTAACCTAATGAACCCAATGCTCCTAAAGTAGTAAAACCACCTTATTTATACTTATTAGTCATAATAAGAGACTCCTTATCTACAATTACATGATATATAGTGGTGTTTCTACCTCTACCATGTTGAAAGCCATAACTGATAAATTAGAGCTCAAATATGAACCCATTAAGAAGGGATTTTTATAACTAGATGGGTCTCCAAAAAATATTGTAAGTGTTATCAATAAACTTAAGATAGTTTTGGCTACCTTCCCTAACTATAACATCTCCCAAGATGTCATGGTAGTTGACCTTCCTCCATATTTTTCCCTATGTTGATATAGATATTTCATTTCAAATATTAGGGGGTATATTTGTTCTGACTAGTCATACATGGTATGTAGGACTAGGTATGGGATAAGGGTCACCATTCAGTTTGAACCTATTTTTAGGTTCCACTTAGAACCCTACATTCATAGCCTATCTAATGCGAACTAGACTATGATGGATGAGGATGATAATATCAATGATGAAGAGTCCAATGACCACATTGAAGGCATCTTAGGTCTTTTCCTTGATGAATGGGTATTTTAAAACCATGGTTTTGATCTATACAAGACCATTGAAGAGGCATACCTAGGTGTGTACTATATATAAGAATAAGGATCTATTGTATGTTGTTTCACAAGCCCAACTCAAGAGCATGAAGGCATATGACTTTATTCTTTGATGTATCAAGGTCAAAGAATGGGAGTGGGGAAAGAGTTATGTTTATATCCCCTTCCAATAAAAAGTACTATTCTTCCCTAAGGTTCTAATTTAGTTGTACTTTAAAAATTGAAGAATATGAATCCCTCATTAATGGGCTAAAATGGTCAAGGTTAAGATGAATCAAACCATTACAAGTGAATGGAGATAATGAGCTAGTGGTATAGTAGGTGAGAGGTATTAGTGCAGTAAAAAAATACTCTTTTGAAAGCCTACAAGCACCAAGTTTGGGATCTCTTAGAAGACTTCCTATCCTTTGATATTCATTACATACCAAGGGAGTCAAATCATCATGTAGACATACTAGCTTCCATTGGTTCACAATATGACATAACTGATGGAGTCAAAGGCACTCAATGGAAGTCACAAATCAAACTTGTGTGAAAGCCATTAGTAACATACAATGAGGTGAGTGGGCAAGGTTTTGATAGTGACAGCCAATTTCTTGTTTTATCTAACATGATGTAGAATTCTATCATAAGAACCAAGGTAGACTAGAGCATTAGTTTGGTGACTATAATATATAGTTAAGGACTAAAAAATTTCCCAAAGGATTGGTAAAATTAGAGAGTATATTCAATGAATATGATTAGTTGAGGAAGGAAAATGTGAGTATCTTAGTCAAAGAGGAACACTATGATAAGGTAGCCATTTTCAAATAAAAGTTGCTTAAATTAAAGAAATTGAATACCAAGGAAGAGAGAGTTACCTTCATAGCCTTATGCTAGGATTTTTTAGATGTATTTACAAGGGACTACCATTATCTAAAAGGTTTTGACCTCAAGTTATCCCAACACACCATAGAGTTGGAGGACAATGGAAAACCAATAAGGCAAAAATAAAGACCAATCAATCCTAAGGTTTAAGAGATAAAATTGAGAAGGTAATTGACAAAATTGATTGATTCTAAGATCATATTCCCCATTAAACATTCCTCATAGGTGGAAAACCTTGTGCATGTGAGGAAGAAGAATGGAGAGATACACCTATATGCTAATTTTAGAGACCTTAATAATGTGTCTTTGAGAGACCATTATCCACTAATGTCCATGGATCAGATCCTTTAGAAGGTTTTAGGATATTAGAGGTTTTATTTTCTTTATGGATAATATAGGTATAGTTAGATATTGGTGAGGGAGGAAGATAGACATAAGACTACCTTCACAACAAAGTGGGGCACCTATGCATACTTGGAGATGCCCTTTGGATTATCCAATGAATGGGCAAATTTGCAAATGGATATGGATTTTTCCTTTTAAGGTATCATTAATGATATGGTTCTCATCTATCTTGATTACATCACTATGTTTTCCTATGATACTAAATATCACATGGCACACTTGAGGTTAGTTCTTGATAGGTGTAGGTAGTTTGGAGTCTCCTTGAACCCCAAAAAGTGCATATTTTCAATCCATAAGGGTAGAATGTTAGGAAATATTTTGTAAAGGGATGGACTCTCCATATACCCTAAGAAGATTGAACTAATCTTATTCTTAAGCCTACTGAAGGAAAAAAAAGTTTTCAGAGCTTTATGGGAAAGATTAACTTTATAAGGAGGTTCATTCTAGGTTTTCTAGAGTTGATGAAGCCACTTACTCATATTCTTAATAATCACAAGGATTTCACATGGAAAAATGAAGAAAAAATAAGTTTTGAGTCCATATCTCAAGATCCAACCCTCCTCAACCCTAACTTTAGCAAATATTTTTTTCATGTATGCATTCTCCACAGCTAATGCCATTTATGCTATGCTTATATATCAAAATGATGGACTAGAACAACCAATTAACCTATTCAATCAATCATTAGATGGATAATAAGAAAGGTACACCTTTTTTTAAAAACATGTCCTTATTTTTATGATAGGTATTAATAATTTTAGGTGCATGGTTTCTAACAACAAATGCATTATGATGGTAGTGCACCCAATCATAAAGAGTTCATACTTAATAGAGATTTAAGTGAGAAGAGGGATGGTTAGGTGAAAAAATATATGGAGTATGAAATTTAAGTAAGAGTTACCAAGATATTTAGAGGTAGGGGACTCTATGAAAATATTACAAGAAAGGTTAAGGAAGAGAAATACATGGTGTTGGTAGTCTATGACAGTCAGTTGGCAACTACAAGCATGACTCCTCTTAGGTAGACCAATTATGTGGTGAAATTTATCCTAATATGCCAATGTCCTACAAGCTTATATATGACCAAATTAAGACACTTTAAGCTACATAACATACCTTATATGTTGGGGTATGGAGTTATCTTGAAGAAAGATATAGGAGGTATACTTTTAAGGTGTGTTGAATCAAGTCAGATTGATATGTTGCTAGAGAAATTTTATGATAGGCCTAAAGGTGGGAACTTTGCTACCAATACTATAGCCTCCAACATCATTATATCAATCTAATTTTTCCTACCTTGTTTAGGGACTCACATACTTAGGTTAGAAAGTGTTTTAGATGTGCCATGTTCACTAGTAAGTAAAGGTTAGCTTCCTTACCCTTAAAACCTATCCAAGTTGAACATCCCTTCATGAAATGGGGATTATAATTTATAAGTGGGTTATGTAGTGACTAATTACTTCATAATGTGGGTGGATGTAGTTGCACTTAGAGAAGCTAATGAGAACTTAGTTTTGGAGTTTTATGATAGTCTTGTGACCAAGTTTGGTGTATCCTCGATAATAATAATAGATAATACCTTAGCCTTCAGTAGAGATAAATTATGTGAGTGGGACCTTATCCATGGAATCTATCTTAAGGCATCCTTTAATTATTACCCACATGGCAATGGCTTATCAGAGTTCATAAAAATAATTGATAAAAATCATTAAGAAGACCATGGAGGATAGTCAAAGATAATGTCATGTAAAATTCATGATTGCCTTATGGGTAGATAGAGTCACACCTAAGAGGTCTATTAGGAACTCTCCTTACATCCTTGTTTATGTTAGAGAGGCAAGACTACCTATTTCCCTTAAACTACTATCCTTAGAACTTGCTTACCAACTTGAGCTCTTAGAAGTTGATGCAATGGAGGTGAGAATGAATGAGCTAAGAGAGTGAGATAAAACAAGATAAAATGTTATCCAAGCCATATGGTCTAGTAGAAACCAAGTAAATAAGTCATTTGATAAAATAGATTCATTCATAACCTTTTAACAAGGAGATATAGTGCTCAAGTGGGATGAAGACCATGTTAAGCCAGGAAAACACTCAAAGTGTGATATCCTTTAGAGTGGGCCTTATGTCATCACCATATTAAAGGAAATAAATGATTTCCAACTATCTAGATTTAATGGTGGATAACTCCCAATCCTTTTTAATTGGATGTTCCTCAAGTTCTATTATTAGTTCTTCATAGTTTTCTTATACATAGTAGTTAGTGTTTGTCTCCTTCCTCTAAGTGTTTCTACACATACTTAGTTATTTATTGCTTTGTCTTGTGGCTTGTTGGAGTGTGTATTTTTAAATTGTCTTATATCTTCTTATTTCCTTGATATGTCTCATCAAGTCTCAAATTTTTTAAGGTATTGAGCATATTCTATGTGTAGTCAAAGATCCATTTTCTAATCATCAAGATAAAGTCTAATATTTTTGAGTTCCCTTAATTAAAAGGCTAGTCAAGCTAGTTGAGTCAATAGAAATGTTGACCAATTTATAGACTTATATCTAGAAATGAGTCAAATTAAAATATTTGAATATTGATCTAAGATCATTAGTCCTCATAGTTATTATTCATCTTATGAGTTTGGGTTATTCAAATAGTTCACTATCTTGTCATGTTATAACATTTATTAATGACCCTCCTTACCTCTATTTCAACTTATATCAAATGTTTCATAATGTTTGAACATGTATATAGGTCATTAGTTGATTTTATAAAGCTTAAAAAGTTAAAGGTGCCATGGTGGAGGTGAGTTAGGAAGATAACATAGTGAAGGATCATGAGACATCTTTGATTTGCCAAATTCTATAAGGTATGATCCATTTTCAAGTTTTTGAGAGCATCATGAAGTGTATTGAGATATAATTGAGGTCTTTATTAGGTTATAAGGGTTTCTTCATAGATATTAACATACTATTCATTTGATATGCCCCTTTAAGGTCACGTGTGTGTACCAAAATTAATGTTTTTAATTATAATGAGGCCTAATTTAAACTTGATGGGATACTAAGCCACCTTCCACACCTTTAATATACCTCATTAGATTCATCAAGTGATTACTAAAGTTTTTCATACCCCATCAAGCCCATTATCACCATGGTTGATACTTAAGTCCTCCCTAATGGGCCCCAAATATGTCAATTTATGACTTTTTAGCTTCCCTAATTCATACCATGGACTTCAAATCATCACATGACTCCTAATTTCCATCCATCACACCTAATAATGATGTACTATGGTATAAAACAAGATAAATTTTAGATAAATTATATGTTTTAGAGGTTTTTTGATTGGTACAAATCCATACAGTATGGATTTACTCAAGAAAAGTTAGGGATCTATAAGGGGAAGTAAATAATTGCAAGTGAAGGATAAAGAAAAGTGTTTTAGTGTTTGGAGAGATAAAAACTAACCTACCTTCACTTTGAACTCATTGGTGGGCTTAAAGAGCACTTTAGGTTTGTGCTTAGACCATATAGAGGAGAGAGAATGGAGGTCCAAGATTTTAGCCAGAGGAAGTACACTTAGTCAACTTTCATCCATGGAAATTTATTTCTAGATTAGTCTCATAAGATCTATGAACATTCTTTAGTAAATTAAGGGATCTGGACATCAACCATGTCTTATGATGAACCTACGTCATAGATTTATAAACTAAAAAAAATAATGGAATAATAAAATTAACTTTGAATAATTCAAATATGTTATATTGATCACAAGCCACTTCAAGGGGGAAACCTACTTTGAGAAATCTCAATACAATAATATTCATCAATGCCTTCATTGGCCTTAATACTTAAATACTAATTCTATTATAGAAACTAATACTTCCTAGGCATGTGGGATAATTCAAATATGCTACTTAAATATTAAGTCTATTATATCAACTAATACTTCCAAAGCATTTCAAACAATTCAAATACATTAAAGGGATGACTTATAAAGTATATTTGTCTATAGTGACTAATACACTAATAATTCAAAGAGAAGGGTAGGACATGAGTTCCTAACATCACTTCCCCCTTATAAAAATCTTTGTCCTCAATGCTTTAGATTTGGTAATCATTGCTTAATTTGGAATAATGGTTACCATGTGGCATCTTTAGGCTACATGCCTTGCCATTGGATTAAGACTTTCATGATGGAGTGGGAGCTAAGTTGGTGGGTGTGCCTATCTATTAAAATTTTTGGTTTGAGAAGGATGGATCCTTCATTATCAAGTTCAGGTAAAACTATCTTCACTTGGATGGTAGGTCTAAGAACTTTCTTCAAATAGGAAATATGAAAGATTCGGTAAATTCAGGAGGAAGGTGGAAGATGTAACTTGTAAGAAATAGACCTAATATATTGGAGAACCTTATATGGCCTATAAAACTTTGGGTCAATTTTATGACAACTTTTTATTTTTAAATATGACTGCTTCTATGGTTTTACATGAATAAAAACCATATGACTAGGTTGAAAGGTGCACTCAAAGAAATGTTGATCTACCTACTCATTTATTTGGTTTAGTTCTATATAGAGATTGTAGGATAGGATGCTAAGAATCTAATCTCAATGGTGGAAAGTAGTGTCAACTACCTAAACTAGGGAACTACCATGTGTATATAGGAATAATGGTGGGGGTGCTTGACCATAAACTAAATCATATGGAGTCATTTAAGTAGAAGTGTGGTATGAGGTATTATACCACCATCATATTATGGGGAGCCACATTTTCCACTGGTGATATTATTTTATTGTAAAGAATGAAGGAATGTTTTCAATCATTTGTTGATGATTTATGTCTAGCCATCATTTTGGGGATGATACCTAGAGATCATCTTCAGTTATGTGTTTGTGCATCAGAATAGCTCTTTCCAAAAATGTCTAGTGAAAGTTACATCACAATTAGATAAAATTGAAGAAGGGATGTCATGAAGATAGAAAATTTGGTCCAAGAAAACTTATGCAACCATAGATGGTGTATAAGGGTGGTTGAGAGCACAAAAATAACTATATTTGGAGAGGTGATCGACCATGACTAGGATCATTATTTTTCCATTGGATTTAGGGAGCCCCTTAATGAAATCCATAGAAATATTAGTCTAGATCCTAGAAGTGATGAGTAAGGGTTTGGAAAAATAAGGAATCATTGTGGTTTCACCTTTGTTATGTGGGTATGTATCACATTCAACCACCATCTATTTAATTTCCTCTTTCATCCCCTTTTAGAAATTTTTTTGACATGACTTTTCATATGTTTTGAGAAATATTGAGTGCCCTATTGATGGGAAAGCATGGATTTCATAGAATATAGCTTGATGAAGGTATGTGTTATTAGGAAGCACCAAATGAACCTTGTAATATAGAGAATCACAATCCCATGAATAATATGGTACTCTATAGGTGTTAATGGTCAATTGTTGAATGATTTGGTGTAAAGAGAGATCAGGTGCATACCCTTGGTATATAGACTCCAACCATTTTTGAATGGGCATAGAGATGGAAGAAAGGGAAGTCTGGTCCTCAAAAGTGTGGAAGAGAGAATCCACCACTACATTATCTTTACCTTTCTTGTAAGTGATCTCATAATCATAGCCCATGAGTTTGTTGACCTATTTATATTGTCTTAGGGATGGGATCCATTGTTTCAAGAAGTATTTCAAAATCTAGTGTTCAGTTTTGATGCAAAAATGATTCCCATATAAGTATAGCCACCATTTTTGTATTATATGTAGAATGGTCATCATTTATGTTTCATATGTAGATAAAACCAAATTTCATCTAGAAAGGGATTTACTATTGAAAGCAATGGGATGAGCTTCTTGGATAATAATATCATGGAGGCCATTTACACATGCATCACTTTTGATGGTGAAATTTTTGGTGAAGTTTGGTATGGCTAAAATTGGTGTATTACATAGCTTGTTTGAGTGCCATGAATGCATGGTTAGTTACAACATCCCATGTGAATGCATCCTTATTCAATAAGGAATTTAGAGGAGATGGTATATTTCCATAATCCTTAATGAACTTGAGTTAGTATCTTATAAGGACAAGGAGTCCATGAAGGCTATTGAGGGTCCTTAGTTGAGGCTAATATTTCATGACACTAATTTTATTTAGATCCACATGGAACCCATCATCTGAAACAATGTGCCCTAAATATTCAAATTTTTATTGATTGAAGGAACACTTAGACTACTTGGCACATAATTGATTATCCGACAGAATTTGTAATTCCATATCAAGATGATAGATATGTTCATCCCATGTGCAGTTGTAGATTAAAATATCATCAAACAAAACCAAAGTAAATTGATGGAGAAAAGGCCAAAATATTTTATTCATTAGGGCTTGAAATGTTGAAGGGGCATTTATAAGTCCAAATGGCATGACCAATAATTCATAATGGCATTCATGAGTGTAGAAATCTATATTTAGAATATCATCAACATGTATGTGGACCTAATGATAGCTAGAATGAAGTTCCAATTTTGAGAAAAAAATTTCCCCATGGAGCTCATCGATGTCTGGAACTGGAAACTTATCTTTGATAGTGTGGTGGTTAAGGGAATAGAACTTAATATAAAGGCATAATGATATATTTTTTTTTATGAACAAGAAGCACTAGGGATGAGTATGGGCTAGTGCTTGGGTGAATAACTCTGGACTTGAGGAGTTCCCATACTATCTAGTCAATCTCAATTTTTTGTAGATGGGGATAGTGGTATGGTTGGATGTTGGGTGGAATGCTTCTTGGAAGGAGCATAATGTGATTATATTTAGGAAATGAAGAGGGAAAACCCACTATATCTATAAATATGGTTTTATTCTTGTCAAGGATGGATTAAAAATCAATAGGGTAGTTAGTATAAGTAGGGAGTTGGAGTTGGATAGAGTGCATCTGGGCAATGACCCCATGTGAGCCTTTCTTCAAAAGATTTTCCATGTGATGGGAACTAATGATGTTATTAAATCTAGGTAATAACCCTTTTAAGGTATGATTATAGACACTATTGATGAATTTCATCCAAATCTCAAAGAAGTCCCATAGAATAGGTCCTAATGTATAGAGTCATTACATCCCTAAAACCACATCACATCCACCTAAGGGTATGGAAAACATATTTGAGTAAAGAGTGTAATCTCCTATCACAATACACAAATTATGACAATTCCATTTATAGGAAAAGTTTCCATAATTATCAATCATGACTTCAAATCTAAAACAAGGGTGTATAATGTAATCTACATGCTTAGAAATGTGGGGATCGATGAAATTGTGAATGCTATCGGAGTCAATAAGGATTTTGAGAGAAATATTTTTAAATAAACCCTTTACCTTTATGGTTTGAGGGGTGGTCACACATGTGAGTTCATAGAGAGAGATCTTAGGTTGGGTTTCCTAAGCCATGTCATCATCAGAGGGTATTTGTTCTACTTGAGAATCCTAGAATTCTTAGATATCAGGCTTGTTATCTTGCTCTAGAAGTGAGTCCACATCTAGAAAGTAAATATTTTGTGTGATGAACCATTAACCCTTAAACCATTTAACATCACAACTATAATATGATCATTTCTCCTTATGGGCCCACATATCTTCCTTAGTAAGGTTCTTGACTATTGTAGTTGTGGTTGGCCACTAGTTTGTTGTGTTGTTTATGGGTGGAAAAGTGGGAAGTTGACACTTCACTAAAAATTTATCTTCTGCTAACTTAGCTAGAACTAAGGCAACCATTAAGTTAGTGGGATAAAAAAAATTCACCTCTATGTGGATTGGCTCTTTGAGGCCACTAATAAAAAAACTCTTGAAGAAGTCATTTGATAACCCTTCAGTGTGATTAGGTAGTTTCTCAAATTTAATCTAATAATCAAGAACTGTGCCTATTTGGAAGAGTTTGGTGAGATCTCCTATAAATTACTCAAATGTTGAAGGACCAAACATACCCAAAATTAAGGATGAAAATGTTTTCTAATCAGGTTCAGTATTCGAATTGAGATACCAATGGTACCACTAAAGTGTTTTTTATTCCAAGTGAAAGGAAGTAATTATGATTTGTTGATAGAATAAGTATTATGAAGCTTAAATAATTTTTCTACTTAATATATCCATCTAGTAGGATATATACCATTAAACCATGGAAAGTCCAACTTAGGCCCATGTGATGTGTGTGGAGAAGATAAACTATTATCTAAAAAAGAATCCTTCTATAACTTTATGAGAAGGCTACTCTAATGATTGAGTCCATGCATCATATTGATTAACTCAGCACCCTAGGATTTCACTCTAGCAAGTTCTTCCTCTATGATTTTTGTGCCTGTACGGGTGACCACCACAACTAGTGTTTTCTTTACAAGGGATAGAAAAGCAAGTTTTAAGACACAGTAAGGCACTTTTTTAATCTGGACTAAAATGGAAGGGGTAAAGGTATGTTTATAATTTTTTTGCAATGTCTGGGTATGATTGGTGAGGGTAAGGGCAATTTAGAGTTGAAATATAAAAATTGGAATTTTTTTCCAAAAGGGACAAAGGATCAGAAAAGGGAAAGGAACACTATGAAAATTTTTTGAAGCAAGAGGATAAAAAATGCATAAGTTATAGAAAAATATAAATAAATAAATAGGATTTGTGGCTAATGGAAGTGGAATCAGGATATGGGACATGAAGAAAGAAAAGGTGTGGAATGAAATTTTAGGTTTCCTAGTAAAGTTTGAGGATCAATAGAGATACCAATGGAGAGATATGTTGAAAAAATGAAAAAAACATAATTTTTTTCTAAAACTAGTTTCTCTGGGTTTCTATTATCAAAAATTTGTCCACAATTTTGGACTTACCACTCTATTGATCTAAAACTAGTTTATTTAGGTTTTTCCTATCAAAAGTCTATCTACAGGTTTTTAGTAACCATTATACTAATCTAAAACTAGTTTTTTTAGGATGCTCCTATCAAAAGTCTATCCACAGGTTTTTAGTTACCACTGTGCTAATTTGAAACTAGTTTCTTAATAGATAATCTATAGAAACTAATATGTTTGTTATGGGCCCCAAGTTTTTTTTATTTCTTAAAGATTTCAATAAATCTCTCTAGCCACCAATGTTATCTAAATGAGTACCACTCTCTAGAAATTTTTGGCAATGGATTTACCGCTAAATGATAGCTCTTGGTTTAGCTCATGAGTGGGAACTAGTCAATCAGGATGGGGTCATTACCATTTTTTTTTATTATGTCCTCTCAATGGGCCATCTACTTCATGGTTTCTAGGGTACTCGTAATGAGTTTTAGAGTTATATGCCCAAGTACTTCCCATAGTTATGTAGATGGGTTTTTACCCTTATTCAAACTTGTAAATGAAGATATAAAAATAGATGTAATGAAAAAAAGTTTTTTTTTATAAATATTGAAACTCTTGGAAATCTAATGCTACAAGGAAAATAAATCTCCAAAATATAGATACTGAAGAAAATGCTTCAAAACTAGATGTGATGAACTTATTGTACAAATTTACAAATTACAAAAATAATGGAATAATAAAAATAACTTCATAAATTAACTTGAAATAATTCAAATATGTCATATTAATCACAAGGCACTTTGAGGTGGAAAATAATTTGAGAAATATCAATACAATAATATTCATCAATGCCTTCATTGGGCCTCAATACTTAAATACTAATTCTATTTTAGCAACTAATGCTTCTCATGTATGTGGGATAATTCAAATATGCTACTTAAATATTAATTCTATTATATAAACTAATACTTCCCATGTATGTGGTATAATTCAAATATTAAAAATGGATTAATTAAAAATCATATTCATCCATAATTAATAATACACTAATAATGCAAAGAGAAGGGTAGGACATGAGTTCCTAACATGTTTGCACAATTGAAATGGAACATGATGGTTTTGATGTATTCTTAGCTTTTTTGGTCAAACCAATGCTTGATCCTACATATTTAGGTCTTTAAGGAAATTATTATGACATTTTTAGTGTTTATATCACATGTGTGAGCTTGTGAAACCAACAAATCTCCAAACTAGCTCAATATGTAGTCTATAGGTATATTTGGGTAGTGAATAGAGTGTTGAGTACTCTCATCAGAAAGAGTTAATAGTGTTGGAGGATTGATGGAGTTTTTAAAGTTTACCCATACCTATTTGATAAATTTTTAGGTCCATTATTCTCTTATTCATCTCAATGTGTCTCTAATAAAGGGGTATGCATAAACATCTAAGTATCATTGCATGTTGTTCAACGTTGCCCTCAGAGCCTACAAACACAATTAAAAGTATCAAATAGAGTGTTGAGGTGATAATAGGTCATCATAATATTATTTTTAATAGGTATCTTAACCTTCATGATAGCCTCAATAGGCCTATAAACCACTCTCTTTACCTTTCAAAGCTCACCCAATCAATTTTTCAAATGTTAAGGTTTCTTAGACAATATTAAGCTTTATTGGAGATCCCTAGGTTTTACTCTTTGACTATGTGTCCTTTTTCTACCTCCAATGTGCTCTATTTTAATTTATATGTGTATTATGGTCTTGGAGGTGCATATGGGTTATGTTGGAATGGTTCTCTTTATTAATTTCATGTCATTTACATACCCTTGCCACTTCATATTATTTTCACTACCATTTACACTATGTTTTAACCCTATTGTTCATGTTCCAACCCTATGTTACTCCAAAGTCATCCTCATCCACACATACACCCTTCATTCTAGGTCTAAACCATGTGAAAAAACCTAGACACCCCTTGTAACCATCAATAACCATGAGATCATGGAAGTTTAGATCTATGTAAATCATATACCCTACTGAAGAAGCTAATAACCACCTAAAACCAACCATTTTAAGCGTATAGTATAAGAGTCTACAAGAACATTGTGTGTGATCCACTCATGGTCATAGTAAATGGTGTGATCATAATAATGGATACCCCATATAGATAGATGAAAATGTGAGAAAAGGTCATTATAATTTTTAAAATTATCTAAACACTCTACTCACTCATAAAATCATCTCATAGACCCTTTTACACAATCAACTCTATGAGTGAATACCTAAAAAACGATAATACATATAAAAAACTACATCATGCTTGTGGTACGAGGAAACACTCATATTATGTGGTTCTTTAGAAGGCAAAAGAACATCATACATTAGATTTGAGGACACACAAGCCTACTTAGGAATGAACCCTAAGCCAAAGAATGGGAAAAGATGTAAGAGGAAGGGAGGTTAGAAAAACACCATATGAGAATTTTATCTATCCTTGAGACATTTTATTTTAACTTTATAATCATGAAAATCTTAGGAAACAAAGGACAAGATCCCACTCAGAACCCTCATACTTAATCACTCAATCAAAAGGTAGCCTACAACTAATCTAGGCAAAATGACTATTTGAGGTATCTGTAGGCATGTTCAGGCCTTAAAAATCAGTAAAAATTGTCATTTTAAGTGTCTCAAGTCACCCATTCTCTCATTTTGGTTATAAAAATAGTGGGTATATGCACTATTGTTTCTTAGACCTAGCCTAGTTTGTGACAGTCAAAATTTGGGGATAAAGAGTGAACCCATATCTTGAAGGGATTACATGCATGCAAGAGTCCATATATGGTTATAAAACAATAATACATGATGCTATAAGTCTTCATACACACTCAAAAGGAAGCAACATCTAATATTTTCATCAAATGCCCTTGTGTATAGGTCAATGTAGATAAACCTCTAGGCCTGGTCTTAAGCCCTATTGCCACTTTGAAGAATCCCTAGGTCCTCATTACAAGGTTGATGGTAATGATGGATATGGAAGAATTTTTTAGACCCTAACAAGAAGCTTTCAATTATAAATAAGTAATAAAAAGGCCAAAGTAACTTCAAAATCCTATTCTAGCCATTCAACCCTATACATAGTCAACTTGAGAGGCAACTTCAAGTGTTCACACACTTCACCATATAGATTCTTAGGCCCAAGGCTATTATGGAAGTTAACTCTTCCTATAGAATAAATATTTATGAACTAATGATAAGCATTAGGGGGATAACCTTTATGAATTATCCTTAAGAAAATAACCTCTTAAAATTGGCTAGTAGACAACCCAAGTGCAACCTTTCAATGTTCCTCTCTCCACACAACCTCTATATGGGACCCAAATATATTCATGGAAGATAAAGAGGTAAATACACTATAGGTTCATGTTAATTCATTTTAGTTTGGATGTCTGTACACTATGAACCATCAATAAGATGGTGAAAATCTCAAACCCTACCTAAACCCCAAAAATGACTCAATGGTGAATTCTTACTCTAAAACACACCTAGATGGGGTTATTTGGGACTAAAGTGATATTTAAGGTCTCCTAAAGCCTTTTGATCATCATGACAACTCACTAGTTAGAACATGCAAGAGTTAGACTATATAGAATAGGCTTAAGAAGGTTAGTTTGAGCTTTAGAACAAATAAATGATAAGTTTTTGTGTGTATTAGGGGTGTATACACCCTAAATTGGTCAAGAAACCACACCTATCATTTATTTTCATAGCCATCTTCATAGGAGACTCTGACTATAGAATATGATCCTTATTCGCACTAGCCATGTCTTTGTTTTTCTTGTTTTGGTCTTATTTCTCACTTTTGTCACCTTTCTGTTATCTCAATCAACTGATTTATACCCCTAAAGACCCCCAGACTTGGATTGTGTCAATTCAATCCTATTTTTCTAAGTCTTATATGATAAAATTCTAGTGGACTATAATGCCCAATGCTTCTATCCTCCCCAGTGTTTTTATCCAATGGTCATTTTACTTGCTTAATGGGTCTCAAACCCTTCTTAACCCCTCCCTTAAGTTTTATTTATCTTTTTAATGTCGATTAACATGATTAAATCTCCTCAATTAAAAATAAAGAGTCTCATATGTAAATGACTTCCCAAGTCATTTTATATCTAACACTTATTACTTTGGCATACTAAATAATTAAAATCAAATAAAAGTATAGCTTAGAATTTTTCATCACACATATATTTGCATGCTTAATCAAGGAAGAGCCTAGGCAAAAGTTCATTCTTGCATCTACCATTTACATTGATTATGTAAATTACCTAAGGAAGAACTACATTTGATTTGAGACCCTATCTTGAGGGTTAATTTAGGCAATGATCATGATAGTAGGTGTTCTAGATCGTGCGATCATACCTCCCCTAACCTAGTTTGTTACCTTTTGGCTTTTGATATGTTTATTGTTTCATGTGTGTAGATAGACTTAGGGTTTGAGAATAAAATAGGTCATATAGTGTCATATATAGGTGACCATGAATAAATAAGGAAACCTATAGGATCTTTAAATTAGACCCACCAAAATCTAGAATCAAAAATTAAAAAATGGCACCAAAATTAGAAAATAGTGATGAATGCTTCTATTCAGATACAGGGATAGGTGATCCTATCCAAACTTTTTGTTTCTATCCAAAAAAAATTTGAGTTGTAGATCTAGAAATGAATCCTTATTCTTGACTATTTTTGGACTATTTTGGAACTTGTAGATGAATGTTTTACCCAAATAAGTCATTTCTTTCCCCATGTAATTAATTTGGTCAAATTGGTATAAATCTATGTTTTAATACACATGAATTTATTTTACCCCTTAATACAACCCATTTATTGTTTATAAACTAACCCTAGTTTCCCAAACATAATAAAATATTTGGTGAACCCAACTTACTTCGAACAAATCTCAAACCTTAGGTACCCCTAGGTTTTTCCTTCACATTTTTGTATAAAAATTCAATTTCAAAATTCTGATTTTTATCTAAATTTTTGTACATTTATTTTATTTAAATTTATTTTATAATTCAAATTATTTAAATAATTTCAAAATTATAAAACTCTAACCTAAAACCCTATATTTCCAAACTAGGTCTTCAAACCCCAATCCTTCCCTTACAATTTTTAGATCAAATTTTTGGAGTTTTTTCAAATTGTTTTCAGTGTCAAAAATATTTTCAAAATCCCTATCTTAGTAGTCATTATTCATTTATTTTTTTAATATTAATTTTAAATAATCTCTTTGGTGAAAGTAATAAAATGGCCACTAAGGCACTTCTTCCCTCTGATCCTATAGATAAATTTCAAAAAAATTCTCATAATTATGACAATGAATGGATAAATTTGAAAAATTACATATTAGCCAAAAATGAGGAAAATGATTTCATTTATAGTGAAGACAATTAATATTGTTATAATGAGGAATATGATGATGCATATGAAAGTGATAGTGAAGAAAAAGCAGATGCATCTTCTTCTCTCAAACCTATCTCTTTTCTTCCCTCTTTCAAAGAAAATAATTTTGATAAATGAGAAATTTAAATTTCACCTCATTCTCCTATTCACAATACATCAAATTTATAAATTAGTCATGAAATTCTAAGTGAGCATCTCATTGGTGATAATTTGTTTGCATTTGAACCTAGTTTCTCCCTCTCTTTTGCTACTTTTATGTTAAAATTACAACTAAATGAAACAGAATCAAAATTCCAATGCATAGTTGAAATGATCAATCTCCTGTTCTTAACTCTACTTTTTCATCTCAAAAAATGATAAAAGAATTTTTAAATGATAAATATCTTACTCTTACTTCTCATATTAAAAATAAAATTAATGCATGCACTCTATTCAAGAATAACATAGATGCACATAGTATTCTAATTTCACATGACAATTTATTACATATTAGAAAATAATTAACATCTTATCTTACCCCTTTCCCAAGTGATAATGTAAGTGATAATGAGTATGATAGTGAACACGGAAATAAATATGACAATGAAAGTGAATATGAAAGTGATACTTCTACTTCACCTATTTCAAATAAACAAAATTCTGATTGTGATAATGTATGGAATAATGATGACTATTATGCATATAGTGGAGAAGAAAATACATCTCATGCTTATAAATATTCTCTCACTCCTCTAAAACATAATGCAATACAAAATGTGGCTTCTACTTCTATGAATGATTCTATTTCAAATGATGCACATGTTAATGATAACATCACATCTTCTATTCAAGTATAATTTGAATCACTAAATACTAAAGTTACCAATGAATCTCCTAATCCACCCCTACTACAATAGCACCTATTTCTAACTCTACACTCAAAGAGAATTTTAGCCCACATCCCTCAACTAAGGTTTAAGTTACCATTTCTCCAAAGGTTCAAGTGAGCACACACCCTTTCTATGATCCAATTGATAAATGTAACATTCCCATGGATAAAATAAATGATCAAATTCAATGTTTAATGAACCACTTCAAGATACTAATATACCATCCCAAGATTTTTTTCTTTGATGCATGTGGTTGATGAATTACAACACCAAGTACATCTCCTTAATTTGGAAAACAAGGCTTATAAGTCTTGAATGGATGATAATGACTTGCATGGTAACCTTCTTCCAAATACATTTATCAAAGATTCATTTCTGAAGAACTTCTAGATACCATAATTTCCTATATTTGATGGAATTGGAAATCCATGGGTACACCTTAAAGCTTTTCAGAAGGCTTTGCCATCTCATATGATTCCTTTGATTCTACTTAAGTTTTTCTAATAGACATTAGTAGGTAATGCACAAAATTGGTTCTTTTATCTACTCCTTATTAGTTACTTGTATACATATGATGACTTAGAGGAGACATTATATATTACATAGTAAACACATTCCCTCATGTTACAAATGAGAAACTTGTTGCATTACATCATAATCCTTTAGAGCTAGTTAGTGATGATATCTTATGATTTAAGACTTGCATGTTATGCTTTATCTATAAACCAATATATTTAGAGGTTCAACATATATTTATTAAGGGGATTCACAAAACCCTCCTAGATCATATATTATATAAGATAAAGTACTCTTTTAGGAACTTATGCCATACAGTTTTAGCCTTGGAAAAGAAATTGGGATTGATTGAGTTAAATTCAGTTGATTGACTTACTCTAGATTTCCAAACATTACCTTCATCTATATCTATTAACATATAACATCCACCATGTCCCAAATAATATAAGAGACCATAGATATAAAAACAACTAGCTAAGAACAAAGAGCTAGTATTTAGAGTACCACCTATAGTATGCACTACAAAGAACAATAGTAAGGCACCACTATAATTTGATTCAGAACATGATAGACCATGTGTCATATTATCAACACTACTAGATATGAGGTTAATCACATTGCCTTATACTCATTATAAATATCTGCATCTCTTACATAGATAACCATATCACCCCTTTTGTAACTATCATCATATCTATGGACACAAAGACAATGATTGTTATGGACTTAGGGACTATATTGATATATGTGTTGACAATAACATCATTGTATTCACACTAGGGGAACTAAGATCTCCTTCATCATGGATCCATATACCACATTCCTTTATAACTGATTCATCCCAAGACATTCCTTCACAAGAATCATTGGTTACTCATCATGAGAGTAATGTTGTTTCTAAGATAGAGCCTCATTAGAGATCTTTTATCCCATCTACTCAGAGGGTTTGGAGATTAATACAATGATATAAACCTACATATAGTAGTGTAGTCCATGGAGTACATAGTGTAGTTTTATATACATATCTATCACATTCACATGCACTATAATAGAGTTTTTAGGGTCTTATCTCACATAACAACCTACTATAATTAAGATTAGATGAACCCACATCACATAGTACTAATCTAGATAGATATTCACTATAGCTAAGTTTGTAGGGACCTATTTCATGTATCAACCCACTATGATTGATATTAGATGAACCCCCATCTTAGGTTATAATTCCATCTTGATCTATTACTTAGTCATATGTATCATAGCAGAGGCCATAGGGTGTTATTTTACAAATCAATCCAGTATGATTATGGATAGATGAGCCTCCTTCATAACACATAGTTTTGATTATGCATACAATTATGTTATATCTTATATAGTCTCCTCTTGCACCTAAAATTAGTACACCATAGACAACATCAGTTATAGGGCATGTTCCTACATAACATGAGTAGTATGGTCACTTGTTCAGTTATCCATCAGGGTTTAGATAGTGATATAGTAGCCATGGGGATGATATTCATAAAGTGATATCTTACATAACCTAATACTAACAACTAAAATTCCTAGTTCCAAATAACCATCCCTATCCAAATTAAATTATCCAAATCTTGATCTTACCAATATCCTATTTTACCAATCTTAAACTAGTTCACTTTATCAAATCAATTTACCAATTACAAAACAATAAAGTTTTTTGCTCACATATGATTCAAAATAAAAACTAAAATCACACTTAAAAATATTAACAAAAATTAAATCACATCCCTAATACCATTTTACCAAACATATACAACCTCAACATTAATGCCAAATCAACTATTTATAATGAACCATTTGCAAAAAATATAATAATATACTCTGAATTCTATAACATAATATGCATGGGTCAAAATCAAAAAAGTATCCATATATATAATGATTTTTTAATATATATACACTGGTATCAAGTATAATTAGTCATGAATGGGCATCATGCCCTCATTCTCAATCTCACTTACTCCACTAGTGTTATTCCCATAATCTACCATAGCAATCAATGGCCCAACACCTCCTTGACCTAACACATGCCACTTATGATGACTCTTTCACTCTAGTAGCTGACCACGCTCCTCATGCAAGTCTACAAATTATCTCTAAAGATATATGTACTCATCCTTGATATTGGCACTAATAGATCCTAAATTATATGGAGGCATCCTATACCTATCCATCTTAACTCATATCTCATCTCTCTCTCCTACTACCCTAACATATGTAGTTATTTCTATATCAACCTTATCAAATAGATGTGAATGGATACCAGTTATGATCATCACTCATTTTATCAATCCTTCCTCCAAAACATCATTAGGTATATGTTATATGTGATCTTAGAGTGTTGACTCAATTATTGTCTCCAATTAATCATCATCTCCACCTCCTACCCTAGCCTGTG
Organism: Torreya grandis; assembly: GCA_037957365.1. Classification (NCBI taxonomy): domain Eukaryota; kingdom Viridiplantae; phylum Streptophyta; class Pinopsida; order Cupressales; family Taxaceae; genus Torreya; species Torreya grandis. The sequence goes on along the minus strand of JARHVA010001424.1, from coordinate 3,130,479 downwards.
CTCCATCCTAAGCATCTCCCACTTCACCTATGCACAAAGTATGACACTATGTTTGATATATATTTTGAAATCAAACTAAAGCACAAATTTATACATAGTTCAAATGTAATCATTGCTTACCTCCCATCATCTAGATTGGCTTAGGATCCTCAAACTCTAGAGCATCCTCTACATCAATAGGGTATAATAGAACCTAGAAATACCTAGCCCACCATGAGATATATGTATCTTTACATCCAATATCATCCACATCTACCAAATATATGACCACATCCCTTGCATCCAAAGGTAATGATGTGAGATCAACCTTAGTAAGCCTTACATAATATCTCACCCTTGCAAACACTTATGCACTCCTCAACCACACCCATGCTACTAGGGGGACATTCTATTGTACCCAAAACTATCTAGTAACATGATCATACTAAAAGTGCTCATATACTCCACCCCATTGATCATGTATCCAATAACTAATGCTTATGTATTATAGTTATACTCTATCCTCTACCCACCTAAGAAATCCTCTATAAAACCTACATATGATGTCTCCAACTACTAATCTATCCAAAACCCACCAATAATGGTCCATCCCATGGGATTAGATAACTACTATGCTCATCCATCACTCCCTAAATGGATGTGGAGGTGCCCACTCTACTCTCGATAATCCAATTAGCCACACAACTACTATGTGATCATAGGCCCAATAATGCAATAAGGTCATGACACTCACCCTACCACTAAATGATAATTGTGTAAACCTATAGAGGTCCCTATATAGGTGGGCTAGCATAGTCCTCACCCACAATAATATAGTTCCATATACCTCCACACTATGCATAATCCTATACATCTTGTATGTAATAGATATTATGCTCCCATCCATAGCAATAAAAAATGCCAAAAAAATATCCAACCACTTCCACAAGCACAAAAAATTAGATTGCATAATGAATGATAGTAGCACATCACTATCACTACTTCTTTGATGTATGCTTGAGGGCACACCAAAAAATTACAAAGATGCATGATCAATTACATCAGCACCCATGTCATCTTGTACCATCACTTAATACCTACTAAATGATAAATGTAGTATATGATACACATCCTCTAAAGTCATGATCATCTCCCCTATAAGAATCCAAAAAGTACATGTATCCACATTCCACCTCTCACATAAGATTATCATCAAATATCAATCCCACTACACTATACCTAGGTCATACACGTGACCCAACCCCACCCTATCTAGAATTTCTCTCTCATTAATATATAGTGGTTGTAGCCTTAATGCCTCCATCACCTAACCCCTATGTAACTTTCTCATCCACACCTCACCCTACATCACCAAAAGTAACACATATATCAATCAATAATACCAAGTCAAAAGATAATCTAACACAATAGTAAACAATAAAGAAACATCATAGAAATTTTTTGCCTCTTAGACAATAACATTGTAATAAGGATAGTAGCATTGGATAGGAGCATGCCAAAAGGATAGGAAAATTAAATCCCTAGACAATAGTGTTGGAGTATAGGTTAAGAGTTCCATAAATAGAAAAAACTTCCTAAGCTACTTTTATGCCCTTAAAAAAACCAAAATAGGCCTAAAAACTGACAAAAACTAAGCATTTTAGCTACTTACTAGGGTCATATCGCCACCAACCTGAACTTAGGCTTCTATCTTCTTGAAACAAGTCATGATAGGTGCTCATTTCCTCAGCATTTTTCTCACACTAGAGCTCAAAATCTCAACTTAGGCAATACACAAATGAATCAAGAACCAATCCAATTTCCTATGTTAACAAACTTTTTATTCAAAATGAAATACCATTTTTCTCATAACTCAAAGCTCATAACTCCATTTTTCAAACCATTTCCTTCCATAGAATCATGACAATGATACCTTTGATATCACTAAATATTTTCTCTCTTACTACCTTATCTTCCTACTATGGTACTAAAATTTATATATTTATCTTATACCTAGACACACACCTTGGTCATCACTAATCAAAATGTGTTCCACTCTTAACAACACAATATAATCAATCAAAAAACCTTTCAATCTATTCACAACATACCAACCTTATTTCTATTACTATGTTTCTAGTCATCACTTCTGGCTCAACCTCTTCCATCAAATATTTTGTCCCTCTCCCCAAAAGGGGGGCATCATTCATAATATTCCTATTTCTATACTTACCCAGCATACCCATCCACTCTCATAAGTGGATACACCATGGTTCTTATACATCCAACATTCAAATTATCAAATTTATCTTAGATTGGTTGAGATATATAGTGATTTAGATTATGTTGGTTACTCAACATTTCTTAGGACATTTAGATAGATATACCTTCAGTTTATAGATACATAAACTATTCAGATATAGTGGTTTAGATTATATGGATTCATAGTGATTTCGATACAAATACATAAATTATTCAGATATAGTGGTTTAGATTATATGGATTCATAGTGATTGTGATATAGATATAGACTTAAACACTAGATTTAGGGGCATGTACATGCTACACATATAGCTTCATATAACATGACATAGTTATATAATTAGATAGAAGACTATAGGAATAGTGCAAAGCACAATGTTTTGGTCTCTAGTTTTTCACATGAGATAGGGAAAGATATTGCATATCACATGTGGTTATATAGATTACCAAATTGTCAAGATACATCACTCACATAAAAGATTTTGGGGGCATGGCAAAAATTTTCTTGTTCCTTATCACTCAAGATTATACAAATGGAATGGTAAGACATGCCATTCTCTTCTTTCACATTGACTATATTTTTAGATTACACCTAGCTATACCTAGGTTATCACTAGGTTAGACTGCATGGCCATCTGCAGTGGTTTGTCCATTATATTACTTAGATCTAGACTACATGAGTTTGTGTGAGATAGAGGAAAGACATTAGTTTTGAGCCTTCATGCACTTCTTAGTTATAATTTAGATATTTAGAGTGGGGGCATGATATATTTTTCTCTTCATAACATATATATTTTATACATACATCTAGATTACATGAGTTTATGTGGAATAAAGGATATACACTAGTTTTGGACCTTTGAGCATTCCTCATCTTTAGTTAGATTTAGCATAGGGTCAAGCATTGCCCTCATTCTCCATGATACATGGATTATACATTCAAAATACATATAGGGGGAGTCTACTTCATCGATTCATTCTCTTTCCAAACATTATTTGGCTCTCCATCCACTTCCTTAGCTAAGAAGTGAGTCAGACCCTTACAACACATTCACCTCCATGCAGGTAGGTTTAGGTACACATTTTATTCTTATTTATTTTACTCTAGTATTTCATTTCATTGCATCACTAGAATAAAAGTGGGGCAAATTTATACTACCTAAATTGGTCAAGAAACCACTAATATCATTTATTTTCATAGGAGACTCTGATTGGAGAATACAAGCCTTATTCACACTAACCATGTCTTTATTTTTCTTGTCTTGGTCTTATTTCTTGATTTTGTCACCTTTTTGTTATCTCAATCAACTAATTTATACCCCCAAATACCCCTAGAATTATCTTATTTTAGTCTTATCCTATTATTTTGATTGTCAAATAATATAATTATGTCGACTATAGTTCTTGATGCTCTTGTCCTCCTTGACGTTATTGTCCAATGGTAATTTTTCATTTCTTAATAGTTTGTGAACCCTTCTTAGCCCCTCCTTTAACTTTTATTTATCATTTTGATGTCATTTATCATGAATAAAGCTCTAAAATTCAAAATAAAGAGAATCTTATATAAAAGACTTCACAAGGCATTTTATATCCATCACTTACTACTTTGGCACAGTAATAATTAAAATAAATCTATAGGATAGCTTAGAATTCTAAATCACACATAGATTTGCATGCTTGATCAAAGAAGGGCCTAAGTAAAAGTTCATTATTACATCTATTGTGTGCATTGATTATGCATAATCCTTAAGGGAGAACTACATTTGATATGAGACCCTATCTTGAGGTTTAATGTAGGAAGTGATCAAGATGGTAGGGGATCTAGATCATGTGATCATACTTCTCATAACCTAGTTTTTTCCATTTTGTCTTTTGATATGTTTTTTGTTTCATATGTGTAAATGACCTAGGGTTTGATAATGAAATAAGTCATATAGTAGCATAAATAGGTGATCATGAAGAAATAAGGACACCAATAGGACCCCAAAATTAGACCACACCAGAATCCAAAATCAAAAATTAAAATAGACAATAGCAACAAAATTAGACAATAGTGATGAATGCTCCTATTCAAACAATAGTGACAGGCACTCCTATCTAGATAATAATAACAAGAACTCTTATCTAAATTAAATTCTTCCATCTAGAGAAATTTTAAGTTGCAAATATGGAAACAAATCCTTATTCCTGACTATTTTTGGACTATTTCAAACACTGTAGATGATTATTTTGCCTAGATAAGTCATTTATTTTCTCCATGTAATTAATTTGGTCAAATTGTTATAAATTTGTGTTTTACTTCACTTAACTATATTTTTCCCCTTTATTATTTATAAATGAACCCTAGTTTCTAAAACATAATAAACCAAGGGGGTTAAGGAGAGAAAATGGGTCCTAAAGCCTCTAAATAAGACATCTAGCAGTCATCCATAGTAACCTCCATGACTGGTTCTACAAGTAGATAAGGAGATGTTCATATTAATGGTTGTGTGAATTTAATAAAATCCAAATGGCTTGATAAATTTAATTTTGATATTCTATGAGACCTTTGAGGTGATCTTTAGTATGAAAACAAGGTATGGGTGCCTCACAATACTTGGGTTAAGACCAAAGCTCAAGATTCATGTCTACATGTAGATTGGTCTAACACCTTCATTAAAGAAGTGACATAATAAGGTGAATAGAGAGTATTTGAGTAGAAAGATCACCTTATACCTTCATTGGAGAGGTTATTATCATGTTTAGACACATTTTAATCACTTTATATACCAAAGAGTTTTCATAATGAGTCATTCTAGATTACAAACACCTTAATACTACTTAGGAGGCATGTTTCTCACCCAAAGAGCATTTTTAAATGCTCACAACCATACATATGCTTTACATTGAGAGTTAATAACTTAAAAATAGGTAGAGGGGTCTATTGGCATGCATCTAATGTAATTAGTTCAAATATTTAGACCCTAATCTCTACAAACCATTGTTAAGAGTACCAAGCACTCTTAAACCCCTCTTAAAACCTAATAAGGAATTGAATAAGAAGATTTAATTAGAAATGTATCTAAATAGGTATAAATTTCTATACTAACACTTTTAATGTGCTTCTAACTTAGAGGAGCTCATGAACATAGTACCTGATTATATGAAAGTTGTATGAACACCTCCAAAAAATGCAAATTTATAGGGTTTTGAATATAAAATGGGGTATAGGACATAATAAATGATTATAAAGTATGGTAAAGGTTAATCCAAGAATTATTTCACTCCTTAAAAAATATAATTATTCATAAATCTACCTATAGGTATATTTTCTAACTCTTTCTAAACAGTGAGTTTGTACAGTTAGTCTATGTGGCCTAGTCATACAATGTAGATGAGTTTATAGATAGAGGATGATTTAAAGTTTTAAGTATTGATACATAGAGATAATAAAGGTATATTGAAATCCTTATCAAATTAATTTAATTATTTATTTAGCCACCTTAGTCATTAAAATAGTAAATAAGTAGAAAGATGAGGAGCTAGTATAATTGGCCTACTTAACTTGTAGGTAGAAGGGCCTAGTGGGTGTAGAATGGAATTATGGAATTAATGGGCCACCTTGAGGTATTATAACTTTCATTTAGGTTATTATAATTCATTTTTAATACCACCACCAAATAATGAAGATAATTTCAAATCCATATCAGCATGCACATTGAAGAGGAGGCTACTCAATGCCTCTTGGAGGCCTAATCACACCCCATGTGCACCTTGTAACTATCACTGGAGGGAATAATGAGAAAATTTTGGCCTATTAATACTATTAATTAAGTAAAATATGGAATTTATAGTCTCCACACCTAATCTTAATGCCAAAAATGAGTTAATGAAGGACATCAATTCATGAGAGGAGTGACTAGGATTGTTGTAATACCATGTGCCACCTTTGTATCATTCATGGGCTCTCATATTCATGTAATATTCCCTTATCTCTAATAAAAATTCTACGTAATTAGGCATTATGATCTTATTTTGGTATCCCTCAATTGAGTGTAGCAAAGCTCTGCTAAAATTATACCTTGTGCCTTTGAATCAATAGAAGCACAATTGTAGACTTTTTGTTTAAATATTATAATGTGAGATTTTATTTTTAAAATGTATAATTTTAATTATCTTCTATAGGTATTTTCATACACCTAATTTTATGTTATCAGTCTATGCAAATTGTGTGAAGTGTTTGTAGGTAGATGTGTTCTTGAAGAGTTATGAACTAATATTATCTTGTACAGATCTAGGTTCTTATCCTTGAAGTTGAAAAATTCTCAATTGACCTTCACCTAAAATATTCATTCTTATAAATTAATTAAGAATTCTAATCAATTTTTAGTTTCATCAGGTTTATAAGGTGTCCAGGGGATAAACCAATGGATGATCTTCCTGTATGGGTGCATTACCATTATTAGTGTAGGTTTCTCTTCAAGTTTCATCCTTATCCCTTTACATCCCAATATAATTAGGTCTTATAGAGAATATTAAAGTGATAAATAATGGGAGCTATCCCCATAAAACTAGAGGTTTGACCTAGACTATAGGTAGCCCACAACCTATAGCTCAATCCAATGTTAGTCCAAGTTTAAGGAGGGTTTGAACAGTCATTTTCAAGGTGGTCATCCTCATGTACTAATTTAATAGATATTAATGAGTTAAATTAAAAACTCATAAAAAGAAGATAATAGTTTCAGCTAACTAAAAATGATAAATTAAAAATTACATAAAGTTATGGGTCACATTTTGACCAAAATGGACTTTACTAAAATTAAAAAAGATTCAATACCAAATGTAATGATATAACATAATAATAACAAATCAAATAATCAAATAATCATTATTTTCAAATGTAAGTCAACTAATAATAATTTGAAATAATTCATACAACATTACCAAAATTATGCCAATAAATCTAACATGATTTTTACAAACCTAAGCAAACCAAATCATGACCAAACAATAAAATAAAAGTCAAACATAAGTATGTAGACAAATTATATATATATATATATATATATATATATATATATATATTTCTAAAAAAACCTAAATTTCATTTAAAACCCCATGGAAACTCAAAACATCATTGGCTTGAAGTGTATGGCTAGGGGTTCAAAATAAAATTAGGATAAAATAAATGAAACAATATTTCTATATAAATAGGGTTTTTAAAATTATCAAACAAATTGTCCCCAAGGGTTAGCTCGAGTGGATAGGATCAATGACTTTGGTCACTTAGGTCTCAAGTTTAATTCCTACTAAATATCCTGTGATGCATTGAGACTTAGGGGTAGACATGAATCCTAAGGAATAATGGGTAGGTTACCCTTCATTATTGGGGGTCTTCTTTGAAACCTCAGATATAAAAAAAATGTATCAAACAAATTTAAAATAAAACACTACATAGTAAATATAACCCATCCTTGTAACCTAGCTAGGGTTTAAATCTAAAACAAATTTATAAACTAAACACAATCCTTGATGTTCACAACCATATTATAAGTTTAATAACATTATCAAAATAAAAACCCAACCATACAAGTAATAAAAAATGTATGTAAACATATATTACATAAAATATATAACTAGCATAGACATGAAAGACAATATAAAAATATTTATTAATAGCTGTATATTTAAAAGCCATAGTCAAGCCATTTATGGCCATTATGCATCGTATAGGAAACAAAAATCCTCAAACCTAGTTAGGGTTTTAACAATAAACACTATTATGTAGGCATAATCTAATGCCAACTGTTTATGGTTAAAAACATAACCAGATCACCATTAAAACTAAATAATAATGTAAACTCAAAAATTTGAACACCACTTAGAATCTATAAGTTGACCATTGAATAAGATTTATTTCATCTCTAGGATCCCAACTTGTTATGCAAAATAAGCATCAAAAATCCACATGCCTTAAACAAAACCAATCAAATAATATAAGCCAAAATGAACTCCAATTAACTCTACTAAAATCCTTCATGGATGACATGATTAGTGGTTCAACTATAGTTCAAGGTCACAAAAAACCTCATGCAAGAGTTACATTACATTCTCCTTGGTGACCATGCCAAAAAAATTTGTAGAATCTCCCTAAGATGTAGATCTCTTTGAAAAACCAAGTTAAATTGAACACAATAAAACATAAAAACCAATGGAAGAGTTTTGACACATTTCATGGTAACTTGAGCTAATGCCACAACTCTAAATTCATATGGCTTAAAAAAAAAAATCAAACTAATAACCAATGCCCTAAGGTGGGTCTTAACCTCTTAACAATATAAGCACATTCCCAAGGCAAAATTGGCTATCATAAACAATGCCAAAAAAATAAACATTATAATGAAATCCTTAATGTAAAGACCTTAATGCATAGAGTGGATAAAACATGTTAAAAATTTCCTAAAACCACAATATGGATGATTTTAAACATTAATTCAAACAATATCAAGATAATCAAACAAGGTGATAAAGAGTCAACAATCAAAATGATTATGAACACAAAAAAGTAATACATGATTAAATGCCCTATCAAAGTTGACAGTCATTAATCCAACAAAAAAATAGACCAAAATGATGAAAAAGATGACATCAATAAATAATCAATAGTTACAAAACTAATTATGACTTAGTAAATTGATAATTCTTGAAATCTATCACAATGAATAGATTAATGACTACAAAAATGTCAAAGCTAACTAAAATAATGAATAAAGAAGTTTAACATAAAAATGATAACACTTAACAATTAAATCATATGAATAAGATGACTAAATCAATAATACTATCAATCTCAATTTTTTCAATCATTGAATTCACTATTTATGAATCAAATTTAGATGTGCAAATAATCTAAACTAATCCTAATCTAAGCTAAAATTCAAACGATGGCAAAGCAACAAATAAAGAAAACAATAATAAAAAAAATTATGCTTTGAATGCACAAGATTTCTCTATTATGATATACATTAGATTTGATAGTTCAAATATGTGATTTTCACTCTTCCAATGCAACGAGAGAATGCGTAGTGTTTTGGTACAGAAGGAAGGCTTTGATTCACTTTAATTCACTTGTGTGTAGAGCTCTAATTTCATGATTGTCTGATGTGATTATGATCCTTAAAAATGGAGATTTGTAAGTGTATTTATAGATGTTTGTAGAATGATCCAATGGTGGAGGATCATTTGGAATTTTTAAATGATCTAAATGATCATTGGTGGATAATGAGTCCTCACTCATGAAGATAAAGACCATTTCAACATGGCTGAGAAAAGCTTGAGGTTGGTTAGCTAACTCAATAAGACTAAGTCAATTTGCTTGACAACTCAGGGGATGAATCAAAAGAGGTGTAGAATTTTGTGGATTTGGTTAAAATGAGGGAGAAATAGGTGGGAAATGTTTTGACGAGGTGGAAAATCTAGATTGTATTATTTAAAATAAGGATTTAAGGGTGTAGAATTGATTTATTCAATATTTTAAACTATTCAATTATTCGAATTTGAGAAAAAATGTGATCTATTAATTCCATAAGAATTATTAAATAGATTTAAGTTCATTTTGACACTAAATTAAATTTAGGTGTCTACATTTTCCCCTCTTTGAAATAGTATTGCAAAGCAATACTATTTAAAAGAATAGTATAAAAGAAGAAATTTGCCATAAATAAATGAAAATGAGTGTGATGATGCCCCCTTGAGGGTTTGTGTAAGAATACAGATAAATGCTCAAAATTCATGAAAAGAGGAAATGGTTAAAATGATGTGGATGAATGAAAAATCAATTTGTGTCGGAATCTATGTCAAATTTACAAGATGATGGTGGCATAAAAAGGTTTCCCCTAGTTAATTAAAAATAGAGTAGGGATTTGAAAAAAATAGTTTAACCATTTGGAGATTGCACGCTTATTATTGTTGATAATGACATAAGGGTTAATTAAATGGGTGTGGGAATGATATATCCTAATAATAATAAACTATGGATCTACAAATTTATTAAAAAAAAAGATATTGAATTTACAAATGATTTTGTTGATTTTACGCTAATATTTTATTGTGATATTTTAAATACAAGTCCAAATTAAATTGATTTAATATTGCTTAAATGGTCTAGATGAATGAAATAATGGTTTGGATGAGGGAGGGAAATGGTTGGTAAAATATAAAATATAAGTATAGTAAATGGTGACTGATAAAATCATTTATGAAAATTAATCTTCAAGGTTATTAAGTAAATTTTGTTTTGAGATATTTGTTCTCAACCTTGTGAGGAAAGATGGACCACATTCCATAGCACAAGCACCAAGCAAAGCAAGCGAGACATTACCATAGACTTGAGAGGAGTGGGACTCCGATAAGTAATTTTTTTTTTGAAATTTTTGTCACTGATTATCATTTATTAGGGTTTGAAATTGAAGAAAACAAAATTTTTGTTTTGAAAATGATGATTGTGGCATTGATTTTAGCATTTTCATTAGAGTCAATAATGATTTCATTAAACCTTGAGGTAAAATAATCAAATAGGGTATTAATTTTGATTCTTTGGGTTGTAGTGAAATCATTAAATATGGAATTGAAATCATTGTTGTGTGAAGCAATTTTGGTGAGGTTAGAAATGATTCTAAAAAAAGAATGTTAGCAGTGATTTTTCCAAAACTAAGAATGATTTTTCTAAAGTTAGGAGTGATTTTGTAATGAATGAAGATGTTTTTTATTTGATTTTTTTAAATTTTTTTAATTTTAGGGTTAAGTATTTAGATGGTGAAGAAATGAAGAACATATTGCGGATTGAAAATTAATAAAATACTAATATTTCTAATTTGTAGGATGTATTACCACTGATGGTGATGTGAGATCAAAGATTTGAAATAATGGTGCTTATAGATAGCTTCACTGAGTATGAGTTTAGCATTCTAGAGGTGAGTGGTTTATCCTACATTACATATATGCTAGAGGTTAGAGCTAATATATATTTATTGACATAAGTAGAAAAGAGGAAGCACAATGAGATGAGTACATTTCACTTACTAATTAGGGAAATGACTATTACACTTTACGATGTGTATCAGCTTTTAGGTATCCTAATATAGGGTAGACTTGTTTACTAGGGGTAGGGTCCTTAGGATGTTAATTTATATTATATTTTTGGTGATGGCCTAATCCCCATAGTTAGAGGTGGGATCGACATAGACTATTTCACTAATTTAGAGATGGATTCATTGACTATTATACTCATGGTTGTTGTCAATGGCATTTTGATTCTTGAAATTAGTGGGAGACTATGTTTATTGATTTATTAGATGTTATTGTGGATATGATGGATATGGGAGAGAGTTTCACATGGGTTCCATGCATTTTAGCACATTTATACCATGATTTACATCTTTTTATTTATTTAGGTTGGATAGAGATAGGGCCTTCTACATTACTGCAAGTTTGGTGCTAGAAGCATATTGTGATTGAAAGGCAATTTGGGAATCTTAGCACATGGGAAATGGATGATTCTTTAGCGTATGCATGCATGTGATTATTGGGGTATGCAGACTACATTTGGGTGATCTAGATTTTTACAAGAGAGTGGTTGATGAGCTATGTGATGACCATATCACTTTGAGACTATATAGAGAGATTGTGTGGTAGTGGCCTCATGAGGAACTTCATATGTATTACATGATGACCCCTTGATACATCATCATGAGACATGTGAACATTATAGATAAGTATTGCCCAGACAAGGTGATGATAGTTTAGTGTGATGTAGCGTATACCAGCTGGTCCACACATATTTAATCATTCAGTGAGGGAGAGACCAAAGGGGGTATGGAAATTGATATGACCATTGATGACCATAGTTGGATGCATTTATAGACTATGATATAGAGGGATAGGATAGATGCTATTAATGTATGAATGGTTGATGGTTATGAATATTGGTGGGCTTGATAGAGACCATTGAGATTGATGATGCCATCTACACCTCCACAGACATGGAGGTAGAGCTTAGTGGCTAGCATAAGTAGGAAGACATGAAGTATAGGTTTAGGATCTTGGATTAGGAGGGATATTATAGGAGAAAAAAGATGATCATGACCATGAGTATGAGGGAGAGGATGGAGTATGGATGGTATTCATCTTCATGATGTAGATATTATAGATGCAGAGGATATTGATATTTTGAGAGAGGTAGGGGTTGAGATGGATGTTGATATAAAGTAAAGGGTTATAGGAGAGAATCAATTGATAGAGGTAGAGATCAAGGAATAAGACATAGGATAATATACTACTACTAGAGTAGCACATGTGCCATAGGTAGAGAGAGGGGATGTTGTCTCTTCACATGCTTTGAGATTAGTAAAAGAGAATACACTTATAGATAGAATCCAAGAGGAGATTAGATATCAAGATAGAGAGATAGATGGATTGCACTAGGAGGTAGATATATTATAGGGTGTAGTTGATGTTAGAGGGGATTAGACTACAAAAATTAGGTGACTACATGCTAAGATATATAGGTTGTCAGGTATTACTAATGGGATGTATGGGGATGACATGGATAAAATATTAGTTATCCATGATATAAATACATAGATACCAAAATACATATCTCTCATAAAATGCTATAGATAGGAGAGGGATACAACTCATACTAATCTTGTAAAGGCTAGAGTACAATTAACCAAAGAGGGACAACTAGCCACTTTGTATAGGGTGATGCAAGATATGGACCAGGATAAATATTATAGGAGTTTATATGAGGGGTTTGTGCCATAATACCAAAAGGAAACATTATTTAGAGAGTACTCTATGAAATGATCAACATCTGCTAGATCCATTCACTCAGTGGAATTAGAGAAGTGAATAGGGTAGGTTGTATGTGTCATGGGTCCTCCATGGGTTACACCATGACATAGAGATCTATTCTTGAGATTAGATAATTCATTTGAGGGATAAAATGAGACATATATAGGGGGTATCATTATAAATGGATTTCATCAATGTATACATATATTAAGATGTACCCTTTATATAGACATATTTGATATACATACATACATACATACATACATACATACATATATATATATATATATATATATATATATATATATATATATATATATATATATATATATAATTATTTGTATTATGTATTATGGAAATTGATGTATTACATATTGATTTATATGGATTTGATAGATATATACATGTAGAAATGTTATAATTTATTATATTTTTATTTACATTATCATGTATTAATTTATTTCAGCATAGTTATTATGGATGACATGACTGACATATGATTAGATAATGGATGTAAAATGTGATATTACTACATACTGTGTATTTATTTTCTTTGCATTGGATTTCCAACAAAATTTGGAGTGTTTGGAGCAACCTAATTTTTAATATAGCATAAAACATAGTACTACAAATGATATTTAATAATCATGATGAATGTTGATTTTTTAAGCATTTTGAACAAAAGAAAATAATAAATTGTGTTTTTAGCAAAGTACATTATGATAAAGTCATAACCATACTTTATATGCTTTTCAAAAAATAATTTTGATAAACACATAGAAAAACAATATGTCAAAGAAGATGTCAAAATAAAATATTTAAGTTAATTTATTTAATACACAAACAAAATATTAATGCAAATTTATTATAAATACTTATATGATAATGTTGTATGTACACATATTAGAAACAAGAATGACACACATGACTAAACAAAGAGTAACCCAAAAATTGAACACACTTGATGAAAGATAGAAAAATAACCATTGGAATGGTTGGAGATTAAAAAAAGAAGTGAAAATAACCAAATTAATGGCTAAGGATAAAGAAAAAGATAAAAAATAACCAAGTAAATGGCTAGGGATAGAAAACAAAGAAGACAATAATATCAAAAACAAAAAAATATAAAAGGGGAAAAAGTTTTAAACAAGCACAAGAATAAATAAAGACTAAACAATTATAGCCAAGAGTAAGGACAAAAACCAAAGAATTGAGGGACAAATCAAAGAATAAGATAATCTAACATTAGGGAAATGGGTAATGGGGAAGGTGGTGACTGAGCTAACCCTAGAAACCCCATGGCTTTGAGTAATGCCTACATAATCCACCTTAGACAAACTTTGTGTGGGGATATCAGGGCAAATGTAGTTCTCCTAATATGGGAAGTGATGAGAAAGTGGATGATTAATAAATCATGTTAAATGTTTTGATGAAAAGGATGTGCAAGTGACCCACCCAATAATAAGAAAACAATATGGGTGTTTAAAGATGATGGTTTTGGAATGCTTTGAGTTTTGTTTTTCTGTTATTTTATTATTTTATTTTATTTTTATGGTATTTTGAGGATTTTTATTAGTTTTTCTTTGTTTTTTTTTAACTTTTTCATTTATGTTTTAGGTATTATGTGAAATAAGGTGTAAGATGTTTTTTGCAATCATGAGCAAGAATTTAGGTCTACATAAAAGCAATATCAACCTCAAACTTTAACTTGTTATATGATAAACAACTACCAATTGAAAAAATGACACATTGGGAATTATACAATGGATGATTGAAGGATGATGCCCCTAAGTAATTGGGCTAGTTATGGACAATGGTTTACACATGGTGCTATAAACCTAGTTTTCACCATGGTACTTATCCAAAGTACCAGTAAACTAGTTTTCACATTTAGATGATCTATATACACATATTTTATTTTTTGCTTTTTTGCTTTTCTCTCTCTCTCTCTCTCTCTCTCTCTCTCTCTCTCTCTCTCTCTCTCTCTCTCTCTCTCTCTCTCTCTCTCTCTCTCTCTCTCTTTGATCTTTTTGAAAAAAATTATTTTTATTTTTGACCTTTGATATACCAATAACAACATATAGAACCATTTTTTAGCATAGAATTTTTAAAGGTGCATGATGTTCATAGATTCATCAAACTCCTCTCCAATTTTTATGGCTAATTTTTAAGTTTATAATCCATATTTGGCAATAAAAATGTATGGAACTAACCAATTAGTTTCAAATTTTCCCTTCTTCTCTCTTTAATCATTAGTATTTCATTAATTTCCATTAGAACAAGATCTCTGATTTCTATTTCCTTGGATTTAATTTGTTTGTTATAGCTATGACAAATATGATTATGGTAAACTTGTAAGTGGTTTAAATCATTGATACATTTCTCATCCAAAAGGTGAAGTTCACTTAAGCATGATATTTTATATGATTCTTCATCGATGATTTTTTGTAAATATATTCACAAATATGGAATCTCCACTTCAATGGGTAAAATAGACTCACTACCATAAAAAATGGAAAAAGGGGTTCCCCCATGGGTGTGTAGATACTAGTATGATATGACCAAATGGTAGGATATAATTGAGTGTGCCAATCATGACCAACTTCATTGACAAATATCTTAAGAATACATAGAATATTTTTGTTTGTTTCCTCAACTTGATCATTACCTTATAGGTAATAAGGATTGTACCATCTATGCTTGATATGATAGGTGTGGAAAAGAGTTTTAACATCTTTATTTTTGAAGGATTTTCCATTGTCATAAATGAGATTAAAGGGAATTCCAAAATGATAGACAATGTGGTTAAAGATAAACTTGGAAATTTGCTTTCTAGTCACATAAGTAAGTGGCATTACATCTACCCACTTGGTAAAATACTTGTTTGTAGTTATAATGTACTTATGCCAATCATAAGAAATAGGATTTATTTTCCCAATGAGGTCTAATCCCCATGTGTAAAATGGCCAAAGTGTTGTGATAGTTTGTAAAGCTTATGAAGGACTATGGATAAGATCTCCATACTTTTTATAGGGTATAAACTTTCTAGCATAGGTGCATCAATCAAATTTTATTTTTGGCTAATAATAACCAAATCAAAGAAGCTTTTTCATACAGACCATACCACTTGAATATGCTCCACAAATTCCCTCATGAACTTATAAAATATTTGAAGTAGAATCTTCAAAATTTAAATAACATAGAAGTGTTCCATCTTAGCCATGATGATATGAGGTGCTACCAAGGATTATATAGCAAAGGATTTACGTTGGTTGGAGGATAGATTAGATGGAAGTTTATGGTTATGGAGGTATGTATAGATATTATAATACCATGGAGAAGTGGGACCAACCACCTCACAAACCATTTCTAATTTTGGCATATCATAAGTAGACATCCTTAAGTACTCAACCAAAAAAAAATTGTGTTTTGTGCTTAAGTCTAGTAAGGATCTAATTGTTGCCTGATTATTTATTCTAGGAAATTGTTTGAATTGGATATTTTCAAAAGATGTTTTCAAGTTATCCACCTTTTTTCTAGGTATTAAATTATTATCATGTGCTTCAAATTCATTGGTTACTTGATTAATTATGAGATTAGAGTCACCAAAAATAAGGAGATGTTGGATCCCCCACTAGATTACCATCTTAAGGCCTAATATGAGACCTTCATATTCTGTTATGTTATTCATACAAGGGAATTCAATTTGAAATGCCTTAGGAATACAATCCCCATCAAGTGTTACCAATAATATGTCTACCCTTGATCCATGATTTGTAAAATATCCATCAAATTAAAAGTTTCCAAATTAGGGATTCATCTACAAACATGATCACATCATCTAAAAATTTTGCGATGAGAGGTTCCTTACTATTGAGTGGTTATTCTGCTAATACATCTATCAAAACTTGACATTTTATTTCTTTTTCATTAACATACTCTAAATCAAACTCACTAAAAAGAATAACCCACTTCGTCATCATTCCTATTATATTGGTTTTGGATAGGAGATATTTAAGAGGGTCAATTTTAGTGATGATTTTTGTTTGATTATTAAGCACATAATACCATAGTTTTTGGGAAGCAAAAATAACTAAAAGTTAAGATTTTTATATTTGAGAGTAATTTAACTCATAGAATATCAATGTTCTACATATTATTAACAATGTTAAAAAGATAAACCATCATAAGCCATTTAACAATGTTCTGTGAAATTAGGTGTAAGATGTTTTCCACAATCATGAGCAAGAATTTAGGTTTACATAAAAGCAATATCAACCTTGAACTTTAACATGTTATGGGATAAACAACTAACAATTGAAAAAATGACACATTTGGAAATATACAATGGATGATTGAAGTATGATGCCCCTAAGTAATTGGGGTAGTTATAGATAATGGTTTACACATTGTACTACAAACCTATTTTTCACCATGGTACTTATTCAAAGTAATAGTAAACTAGTTTTCACATGTAGATGATCTATGTACACATGTTTTATTTTTTGATTTTTTTCTTTTCTCTTTTTTTTTCTTTTTGATCTTTTTGGAAAAAAAAATTGACCTTGGATATACCAATAACAACATATAGAACCAATTTTAAGCATATAATTTTTTAAGGTGCATGATGTTCATAAGTTCATCAAGATCCTCTCTAATTTTTATGGGTAATTTGTAAGCTTATGATCCATATTTATCAATAATTATGTATGGACCTAACCAATTAGTTTCAAATTTTCCCTTCTCTCTTTCAACATTAGTGTTTCAGTGATTTCCATTAGAAAAAGATATCTGATTTATAATTATCTAGATTTAATTTGTTTGTCATAGCTACGATGAAGGTGATTATGGTAAACTTGTAGGTGGTTTAAAGCATTGAGTCATTTCTCATTCAAGAGTTAAAGTTATATTAAGCATGATATTCAATATGATTCTTCATCGATGATTTTTTGTAAAAATATTCACAAATATGGAATCTTAACCTTGATGGGTAAAAGAGACTCACTACATAAAGAAAAGAAAATGGGGTTTCCCCCATCGATGTGTAGATACTAGTAGGATATGACCAAAGGGTAGGATATAATTGAGTGTGCTAGTCATGACCAACTTCATTGACAACTCTCTTAATAATAAATAGAATATTTTTATTTTTTAACTCAGCTTGATCATTATCTTACAGATAATAAGGAGTGTACCATTTGTGTTTGATATGATAGCTGTGGAAAAGAGTCCTAACATCCTTATTTTTAAATGATTTTCCATTTCCATAAATTAGATTGGAGGGAATTCTAAAATGATGGGTAATATGGTTAATGATAAACTTGGAAATTTTCTTTCCAATCACATAGGTAAGTGACATTGCTTCTACCCACTTGGTAAAATACTTGTTTGCAGTTATGTGCTTATACCCATTAGAAGAAATAGGATTTATTTTCCCAATGAGGTCTCACCCTTATGTGTAAAATGTCCAAGGTGTTGTGATAGTTTATAAATCTTGTGAAGGACTATGGATAAGATCTCCATACTTTTGATATGGTATACACTTTTTGATATAGGCACATGAATGAAATTCCATTGTTGGCCAATAATAACCAACTCATAGAAGATTTTTCATATAGACCATACAACTTGAATGTGCTCCAAAAATTTCCTCATGAACTTATCAAATAGTTGAAGTATAATATTTATAATTTAAACAACATATAAGGGTTCCATCATAGCCATGATGATACAAGGTGCTACCAAGGACTATATAGTAGGATGTTCTTTGAATAAAGGATTTACATTGGTTGGAGGATAGATTAGATGGAAGTGTATGGTTATGGAGGTATGCATAGGTATCATAATACCATGGAGAAGTGGGACAAACCACCTCACAAACCATTTCTAATTTTTGCATATCATAAGTAGGCATCCTTAAGTAGTCAACCAAAAAAATATTATGTTTTATGCTAAAGTCTAGTAAGGATCCAATTATTTCCATAGCATCTATTGCCTAATTGTTTATTTTAGGCACTTATTCAAATTTTATGTATTTAAAAGATGTTTTAAATTTGTGCACCATTTTCTACCTGATTAATGACTAGCTTAGAGTCACCAAAAACAAGGAGATGTTGGATCCCCCACTAAATTGCCATCTTGAGGCCTACTACAAGACCTTCATATTATGTTATGTTATTTGTACAAGTGAATTAAATTTGTAATGCCTTAGTAATACAATCCCCATTAGGTGTTACCAATAAAATGTCTACCCCTGATCCATGAATTTTAAAAGATCCATCAAAGAAAATTTGTCAAATTAAGGATTTGTCTATAGACATGATCACATCATTTGGGAATTCTGAAATGAGAGGTGCCTTGCCTTTGAGTGGTGATTATAATAATACATCTATTAGAACTTGCCATTTTATTTCCTTTTGGTTAACATACTCTAAATAAACTCACTAAAAATCAAAACCCACGTCATTATGCTTATTATATTGGTTTTGGATAGGAGATATTTAAGAGGGTCAATTTTAGTGATGATTTTTTATTTGATTGATATCCTCAAACTATCCTATGAGTTAACATTGTACTGATGGCTTATCTTGTTAACATTGTTAATAATATACAAAACATTGATATCATATGATTTAAATTACTCTCAAATAGAAAAATCTTATCTTGTAGTTGTTTTGGGGAAGCAAAAACAACTACAAGATAAAATTTTACTAATGAGAGTAATTTAACTCATAGGATAACAATTTTCTACATATTATTAATAATGTTAACAAGATAAGCCATCAAAACAATGTTAACTAATAAGATAGTTTGAGGATATCAAGATAAGCTTGTATTTTTCCTTGTTGAATTATAAGCTTATTAACATTTTTAGGTGAAGGTATATCCATGATAGTTGAAACTTTTGAAGGATCAACTTCAATGACATGTTTTGAAACAATAAATCCTAAACAAATTCTTGATGTAACACCGAACACACATTTTTTTGAATTTAACCTCATGTTGTATTCTCGCATACACTAAAAAATATGGTAAAACACCTAAGGATTATCTGATCTAGATTTAGATTTAGCTAAAATGTCATCCACATAGTCCTCTATAATATCATTAAGCATGACATGAAAGATCACAATCATTTCCATCTAATATGTTTCCCTAGCATTTTTCAAACCAAAAGGCATCTCCTAATAGCATAATGTGCCCCATGGAGTTGTAAAGGCCATTTTATGTTGATCTTATTTGGCAATTTTTATCTGATTGTAGCATTAAAAACCATCCATTAAATATAGCATTTCATGGAATGTAATTAAATATACTATCATATCTATGTTAGGTAATGTAAATTCATCTTTGGGGCATGCTTTATTTATATCATGAAAGTTTTTTCATACTCTAATCCCCTAATTTTTCTTCGATACTATCATAATGTTTGATATCCAATCTAAGTAGTCAATGGGGTGTATAAACCTACAAATAATTATTTCTTCAACTTAATTTAATAGAAATCCCTTATCAATATTATCATTATCTATCTTATTCATCTACCATTCAAAACATCCTCATCCATCATATATTTCATCCTATTATGTCAATCCTTTCTTTTAGTCTTAACCTTCATAAGGGAGTAGAAGATTCTTGAGAAGTGTTATAGAATAATGTTTGAATATCCTCTAATGGATAATTAGGTAACTAATTATCTAATTCTTTCATGATATGGTCATTGGTGATCCCTAGTCCATTCTTCTTTGGTCCACATCCCCTTTTTCATCACCCTCATCATTTTTTCATCCCATACATTATTCCATCTATCTTTATCCTAGTTTCTAAGCTTGGTATTCCCTTTGCTAATAATGCCATTTCTATAGTGTACATATATATCTCAAAAGACATAAAAATTCTAAAATCTAAAAATATTCCCTGATGTCTTGTCTTATACCCATTCCCCCATTCACATCTATCTCTATGCCATTCACCTCTCATTTACATAACGAACTCATATTCATCAATCATATTATTATATTTCATCCCTAGACTAGGGCTAATATAGTTTATATTTATCTAGCATTGACATAGTCTCAGTTTAGCCTAATAAGTCCTAAGTCTCTCATATAAGTTCAAAACATGGTCAATCCACAAGTTGACTAGCCCCTTATGTTTAATTTGAAATTTGCTCAAGCACATCGTATCCACAACCCTATTACATCCTAATACTGGTCAAGTAAAGTCTATCCATCCTCATTCATCTCATTCTTATACATTTCAATAATATACAAGATCTTATTTGCTTGATGTGTACATATTTATGTGTGTTATTTTTATGACCTTTGTGTTTTTATTTATCCTTTTGTCTATATTTTCTTATCTATAAATGTTTGTCTATTTATATGTTTTTTATCATATTTTGATCTTTCTAAAATATTTTTGTCTATTGGGAAATGAAAGAGGATTCTATGATGACACCAAAAGATAAAATGATGCTTTTAGGTGCCTTTGATGATGTAGATTTTTTTATTTACCCATTTTATAATCATATAATTTGACATAAAATCTTCTTGGTCATACCTATATAATGGGGAATACTACCTAGTTCTATATTTACATTAGATTTCTTAGGCTATTATGAGCCTTATTAAAACAATGATGGATTGATAATGGACTACATTCACCATTTATAAAATCTTCTATCATCTACCTAGTCATCTAATCATTTTTATCCCATCATCAATATGATCATCCAAGTCCACACATCTAGTATCCAATCATTCATCCAATTATTTTATCATCATGTTTACATCCTCTAGTCAATCATATATCATCTCTCTAGTCATCAACATCTAACATCTCATCTCCTATCATTTATCCTAGTCATATATATTCATATCTAAAATCCATTATCATAATCCTTCTCCTATAATCTATCTTATCAATTATCATTTAGTATAAACTACATTCACCTAAGGTCTTTTAAGGATATGTAGGTAGCACTTAGTCACATAATGTGTGTAAGGTTATCTGGGACACTTTCCCCTCTTTCCCCATCATTTATCATCACATATATCTTGTCCTTCATCATATTTGAGTCTTGCATCAGTCAAATCCTTGATCGATAGTATAAATCATTAATGAAATTCAATCACCATCCTTGTAATCATCTCTTTAATCTTTTAATCAATCATTTACACTTATTTATTGGGCTTAAAAAGTCATAACGTCCATATTTTCTTCCATTAGTCATCCATTATCACTAATTGGTCAATTCATCATTTAAATTTTATGTTTTCCTCCTTTGATTAAGGCATCACCAAAACCATAAATTTATTATCATCTCTCACTCCCTTGCATGTTTCCTTACTAGGGGCATCATCTCTATTAATCATATTATATCTCATTGATCTGATGTATTACAATACAATTCTTCCCCTTCATCTTTTGGTCCCTTTATCATACCATTTCCTCTCTCTCATCTTCATATCTTTTCATTTTCCTTTATCTTTGAGCTATACCTATTTATTAATCTTATCAAATCATTATCTTATTTTTGTCTTGATGCTCTCCCATATATGTGTCCTTATTTGGGATATGTCAAAAACTCATGGCCATTATCATCTTGGTGTGTATCTCTC
The DNA here is from genome assembly GCA_037957365.1 of Torreya grandis. Lineage (NCBI taxonomy): Eukaryota > Viridiplantae > Streptophyta > Pinopsida > Cupressales > Taxaceae > Torreya > Torreya grandis. The sequence goes on along the minus strand of JARHVA010001424.1, from coordinate 3,107,782 downwards.
CCTAGCATGTGTCCTTGCCTAGGATATGTCTAAATCTTGTGACCTTTTATCTTATCATCATCAAGTTATATTTGATTCCCCCTTAGGATGTTTTGATAATCATGACACGATCATTTTTGCTCCTTATGCATCGATCTTTACTAGGGGCATCATCACTTTATATCTCACTACTCATGGTGAGTCTATTTTATTTATCATCAATCCCCCATCTAGAATTCCATACCCTTATCTACCTGTTACATCTCACCCCTCATTTTCCTCTTTCAGTTTTCCATCCACCTGTTTTCTCCATACATGTCCCCTCAAGGGGGCATCATGTGTCCACTATCATTTACTAATATTCATCCATGAATGTTCTTCTCCTTTGAAGTACCATTACTCCTAATTAATTTACTTTTAATGCCATTTCAAAGAGGGAAAAATGTATGCATCATAATTTTCTCACCTTCTCTAACTTGCTAATTATATCACTATTCTCATATAACTCTATCTAATAATCCATTAATTAACTCATCTTATCATTATTCCAAGTAATATAGCCCGTTTAACCCCCTTTTATCCAATCCCACATATATCCCACATATTATTAATCCCCTCATTTATCCTTTTTATTAAAATCCCATTTTATTAATAAATATTCCCATTACCACTTGTGAATTTTAAATTCACAAAGTCCTACTTATTCCCTAGGTTTCTTTACAAGCCTACCCACTACCCATAACATCATCTCTTTATTAACCTAGTCTAATCCTCCCTTTTTCATAATTATATTCCATAAAAGAATATAGAACTCTCCACCACCCTTCTCCTTCCACAAAGAGTTCTCTCTCTAGATAATTCTAAGGAATTTTTATAATTCCCTCCTTTATCTCTAGTTTTTTATTCTCTAGAGGTTTCCATTGAATTTTTAGTTCATTGGAAAGTCTCCCTCAATGGCCTATTTAAAACCATGACTCCCTCCATTCTAAAAAATGATCAAATAAATAACAAATATCATAAATATTTATAGTACAATAAGTCTAATAAATCCATGAATCCATGCTATCAAATTCTTTTGATCAAGATAATATCATGCTAAAATTTTGAGTCTATTTGTAAGCAATCCAAAATCCATAATCATTAATTTTTTTTCTTCTTTTGATCTTGATTTAGAGAACTTCAATTTTGGGATGTAATATTGATATAATTTGGGATTAAGGGGATGTATTTTAAACTAGATCAAAAGGAAATAAGAATTATTTTTAAAACTAATCTTATTTTAAGATCCCATAAATATAGGACAAATATATGCTTAAGACTAAGAAAATTCTAATGTGACGGAGTACAGATCAACCCCATCACCCCATGTTTCCTATTTTTAGGTTCTTACCAAGTGTTCTACACCTATTTTTGGTGAGAATACTAAAATATATACTATATATTCTTTGAAACATGGTGTTCTAAGGAAGAAGGAAGACATATGAAGGGGAATTCAAAACCTGACAAACTTGGTAAAAGGCTAATGTTTTGATCGAAAAACCAATTTCCTTGGAAATAATATATAAAGGGTAATATTATATTTGAATGGTAAATTTTAGACCCTAAAAAGGAGAACAAACCTCTTACATGTATTTTATCTCAAGAGAAGTAAATTGAAGGATAAGAGCCCATTACACAAACCTCTTAGAGATGATACAAAGAACATTTGAAGATTATTATTGAGAGAAATAGACTCTTATTAGAAAACACATTGATGTAAGAAAGTGTATTTGACATCATTTTAATTGATTGGTTTGTACTTTGATGGACCTAGAGACATAGCCAAATTTGGGTGAATTTTGCTATGAACTTCGAATGTAATTGTCTCTATTCTAATCATTACTTAATTTAAATTTAGTTTTTAAATACTAAATTTTAATAATTAATCAAATTTTTAATATAAATACAAAAAAATTTAAAAATTGTTAAGGTATTCAAAATTGTATAAATTAAGTTAGTTTGCCAGATTAGTGGGACAAGGATGCACTAGTGGACAAGGCCACAATACATCCCTATTAAACTTGGTTCACTAATTTGTTGTTTTTGGGAATAATGGAGTTTTATTCCTATTTATTAAATGGCTCTAAGTAGGATAAATAAATAAATATTATTCATAATTAAAGCTACTAATTTGTGAAATTAAATTGTAATTAGACCTTTTCTAAAAATAGTAGTAAGATAGATAAAATCAAAATTAGCTTATTCTAGACTATTCTGCTTGAGACAAGGTCTAGAAATTTGTGTGTAGGCTTGGGACACTATTGAAAATAAAATCTTTAAATTAATTTATTTATTGGATAGGAGCATTAGAATTAGACACCCTGGGCTCCAACACTATAGTCCTTATCTAACATTATTAGACTAAGGATTTAAGATTTTTGGGTTTTGTTTTCCTATTCAATGTGAGCATGTGTACCAATTTTCAAGTCCTCATTGTCAAAACATATCCTTGTAAAAATTATTCTTCATGTACTTGTATCTTCTATTTAATTGAAAGAAACTTTGGAAAATGGTAAAAAGGGGTTAGTGTGTGTAAGATTCACTAGACGTGGTTCACATCCCATGTGTGGGCATGTTACCTACATACCAATACTTCAAGGAGGGATCAAGATGTATGTACTTATCCCTTTAAGATTTCTTGTTAAAATAGAAAATGAAATGCAAGAAATGCTAAAATTGGGTATGTTTGAGATGACTAGGGACTGGTGTAAAGACTTGAATTGGCTTGAAAGTGTATAGGCTAGTTGTATGCATAGAATAGGGAAGATTTATTGAGTAGTATTACTTGTATTATTTCTTGCTTGAATGATAATTTCCAACCCCTTCCAAATGATCTTTGAATGGGCTCTTATATGGATCTATTGGTCATGGTCAAATGTATTCATATTACGATAACAAGAAAAAAGATTAGGATTGAAAGAATATGACCATTAGAACCCAAAATTCACATAGATAAGAGAACCAAAAATAGGAAACTTTGAGGTTTGGTGTTATAGTCTAGGTCCTACCACTATTTTCCAAATTGGTCATAAAAACTTGAGTTTTTTGGGTTTTGTCTATTGTCCCTATGTGAAACTGCCTATAAAATTTTAGATGTTGGATGTTTACGAATGATTGAGAATAAGAAAAAAGGTGTCTAAAAGGTTCATTAGAGCATGAAAAAGGTAACTATGGGTTGGGTGTCATTATCCATACTCAATTTACCAATTTTACATTTTTATATGACTACATTCACACTTGTCCCAAGAAGAAAAATATTATTATAAAAAAGGTCCAAAATGAACCTATAGGTTAAATGAGGATGAATGGGATTGAAATAGGGATGCATGTATGATATGTTTAGTGTTTCAAAGATAATATAAGATATTTTAATATATTAATATATATTGAATGGCAAATGAACCAAGTTAGATTGGGATGCTGAGATTGAAAAATATCAATCAATTAATGATTAATTTTATGTTTCCACTTTGTCCCAACTTTGTTCTAGTGATGAAAAAATGTTAAATTAATAGATTAAAGTATATATGAACTTGGGTGTGGATACACATTTTGTATTTTGGTATTAATATTAATCACGTAAGATAACATAATGTAAAACTAATAACAATGCCACTGAAAGTAGTTATTTTCTACATTTTAAAGTTGAAAATATGATACTTGAAATTTTAATTTTTAAAAGAGAGAAAGTAAATTATACACCTATAATAGTATGAAAAATAATTTCCTTTTAAATTTAAAATGGATAAGTTCATGCCTCCTTATAGAGGTAGTGATGTAAGTAGACCTCTTCTAGATCTATTATAGTAGTTCTTCTAGGTCTTTTTTTTGCTAAATATGATTCATAATTATCACTCTTTATGACTTCCTAAATATTTCATACCTTATTTATCATGTTATCTAGATTATATAAATTATTTTTATGCTATCTTTATTCAAAATCAAAGTATTACCTTCCTTTATATTGTTTATTGCAAATAGATAGAAAATAGGTTCTTTAAACCTTATCAAATAAGATTTGTACACAATAGGTTGTATTCTACCAACCTATACATTCAAACTTATATTATTAATTTTTTATCCAATTTATTCAACTTCTAAAATTATTTATGTCTCAATTTTAAATTTCAACCTTCCTCCTTTATCATTTTTTTCATAAACACAAAATTATGTCTAATCTGTATAAATAGGCCTACACACTGATGAATTGGATATAAATTGAGATTAATAGGTCATATATTTTTTTTAAATACATTGAAAAATTCATAAACCAACTACCTTACCTTATTACTAGGTTTCAAACCCTCTTACCCATTCATTTTGGATTTATACCTTATTTTAGAACTCTCAGACATGCCTTTTAAGCCATTCTTTAAAACCTATCCATTTACTCATATGATGGTTTAACTCAATTTATATACTCCTAATTCCTATAAATTATTTATTATCATTAATTTAAAATTATATAACTTCAAACACAAATTAATCTTTCCTTCAAATCTCAAATTATTGTTCCTTTGTAATAAACATGAGTATTTATACCTTTATAGACCTATAGTACTAAGAAACACAATTATATTTTTATAAAAAGATTTTAAACTATTGAGACAAATTGAATAACCTGAAAACCCTCCAAAATATTACATATACAATTTTCCAAATTTTTATGGTGGTTCATTTGTAAAATATTTCACTTTTAATGTTCAAACCCATGACATAGTGTTTATTGTTTACAACTTAGATAAGAGTACTCTTTTTGGTTAAATTAGAATTTTAATGACCTTTAAAGGTTATATTAAATTGGAACAAGAATATTATACTTTTTACTTCCCTTAAAAATCAATTTAAACATTTAAACAATCTCAAAAATAGATGAAGTTACATTTTATTTGATTCTTATAATCAAGATTGTATATGAAAACCTACAACTTTACTCAATTACATATATTCAATTTTTAAAACCTATTTATTGTAAATTTTAACTTATTTGTCATGTTAAATACTATATATTATCCTATCAATTGTATTTAAATCTTGAACACTCTTGAAAACATAATAAAGTGTCTCTTTACCTTAATAATCTTACCAAATACCCTATTTTAGACTTCTATAAACTTTAGAACCATTATAAAGGTATGAGATAAGATCAAGAATAATGGAATTATGAAATTACACATTCATATAACCTAATATTGTAAAAAAATAATCCCAAACACTTATTTATTCATATATTCTTCAAACTGATATACAAAAATTTGTAAACTATGGCCAGTGTCTATAAAGTCTTAGAGACCTTTTCAATAACAAAATTCTCTACTTGTCCTCTTCACCTTTAATGTGTCCTTAGATAATTAAATCATGATTTGGAACTTATAATATATTAATCTATGGTTAATTTTGGTTTATTATTGTCACATGTATCTAAATTTTGTCAATAACATATGACTGATCTTATACATGCTTAATTTGACCCCCTCTCTTATGTTGCACATGTTTTGGATTGGATTTAGGATAGTTTTACATTGAATATAAGTTTATTAAATATTAAAAACATGTAAATATACCCTTATGAATTCATTTAAAAGTATCAAATCCATTGAAACATAACAAAACCTTTAAGACTCTTGACAACTAATTCAAATATTTGAATTCCCATTTTGGTGAGAAACTAGAAATGGAAATCTAAAGATGAAATCCTACAATAAAAATGATTTATACACTACCTAAGAGATATAAAATTATCTGCCAAACTTAAACATAACCCATTTAATAAAAAATTAAGCCTAAAAATATTTTTATTGACCCTACCTCACTTTTTATACTTTCTAAGACCAAACATAAACCAACTTTACTTTGAACTTGATGATGCTCCTACATCATACTCACAAAGTGAGAAAATGTGGGATTAGACTCAAGCATATATTATTCCTTGTCTTATAATTCTTATTATAATTTTATCCCCCTTTTTCTTATTTATTTAGTTACATTCTTCTATCATTAACTTTCTTTATTTCTTACTTGTTAATCCTCTTGTCTGTTCTTCTCTCTCCTTGTCTTGTTTTGTTGTTTCAGTAGCTTAGATCCTACTTTATTTATATTCACACTCATTTTCATCTATTTATCCTATTTAGCCTCTATTTATACTACCTATATTTATATTTTTTCAAAATCTAATTTTAAAGTTCTATTTTTAATCATCATTCTTATACTTACTTCACATTTTCTTCCTCTTATCTTGGTTAAGGCTTGTTCATACACTCCATACTGATATATTACTTTGAAAATATTCTCCATAAAATATTAATGGGATTTCAAAATCAAATAAAACCATGTAAATGCACATAATATGGCTTCCAAATAATTAATTAACTCACTCTGTCTTTGCCTTCTTAAGTTAGCTTCTTATTTTGCAGTTCCTTCTCCATGTAATCATCTATTGTTGATCTAATTTTTTTCCTTTAACCTATTTTTGGACTAATATTTTCCTTCATAAATCTTACCTTCTCCTCAAAATTATCTTCTTCATGATTTTGAATGTTATCCTCCATTCCTTGCTATATCTTGAACTCTTGTGCCTTAACTCTTTTCTTTTATATGTTTTTTCCAACTTCTTTCAAAATCTATCTTGATACTTATTCCATCTTTCTAGGTTAATTATCATTGTCTTCATTATGCCTCCTTAGCTTACCCTATTTTGATAAACTTTTATCTTTCATTGTTTCCTCAACCATTTCTTCTTGATCCTTTGTCTTTAATATTGGCCTAAAATCTACTACCTATACTTTCTGGTTCTCCTAAAGTTGCTCTTCATTTCAATGTTCTTCAACTACTACAACTTTGATTTCAGTACTCTCTTATCTTGAACTCTTAACTACCCATACTTATTTTTACATGTTTTTGTGTGTTCCTATACATGTATTGTAATTGAAATTTAATGTAAATATACCCATGATTTCACTAGTTCCTCTTTTCAAAAGGACTTTTTCATCTATTTCCTTCATGACTAATTTCTTGATAATTTACTTGCATTGATTTTGAGAATCTTATTTATGTTATCCATTTGTCTCTATCATCTCATAATCATCCTATAAATTAAATATTTCCTCATTCATCTAATATTTTGTTTTTTAGTTATTTCCTTCATCCTATTGCTTGAGTATCATTACTTTCTCTTATTCCTCATATTTCATATCTACAACTAGCTCTTTGTGTTCCATTATTAGCTGGTCTTTTTTGTTTCTTCCACATTTTGATGCCTCAAATTAGGCATTATATTCATCCATATGTATACTTACAATCACACACTTAAACATATTGTTAGAATCAAAACATTGAGGCATGATTGCTTCTTCAATATCATCCTCATTTAATTGCTTTTATAACATCCTTATTATCCTTTTTTCATGTCTAATTTCATATTTCCTCCTTTTACTTTTTGTAATTTGTCTAATTGGTCATTTGACCACTTTCTTCATTTTTATGAATAATCCTTGTTTGGATTGATTCCACTCTTTTAATAAAGTTGTAATCATGATAATTCCTACTTAATTTAATCTATATCCTTTTGCATATCCTCTTCTTTTCTAACCTCATTATTTGTCTTCATTTATTTCTTATTTCTTTGTAGTCCTTCAATTTTATTTGTAATTCTCTTCTTCCTATTGTGATTCACCCAAATCTTCTATTTAGTCTTTTGACATCTTAACTTATTTTTCACTTTATATTCCTTCTTCTCTTTGAGCCTCAATATACTCTTCTCAATTTATTAATCCTTAATGGGTTATAGGACCACTACATTTTTTTTTAGAGTTTTAATAACTTCTTCCACACTTATCGATAACTTGTACTTAATCAAATTAATTTTAAATATCTTTTATTGGGATCTGATACCATTTTGATGTAATTATATCTCTTCTAAGTTTACTATACTAGGTCTTCTAAGTCTTCTTGAGGGTTTGTATCCTACTTTTACTAAATTTGATTCATAATTCTCACTCTTTGTGACTTCCTAAAGATTTCATAGCTTTTTTTTATGTTATCCAAATTATATAACTCATTTTTATACTATATTTATTTAAAATTAAATCTTTATCTTGATTTATATTGTTAGATAGAAAATAGGCTCTTTAAACCTTATCAAATAGGTTTTGTACACAATAGGTTGTCTTCTACTCACCTAGATCTTGGATTCCAACTCAGTTGCTTGAGGATATAGTATATTTATTATCCTTATAAATTTATTTCTCACTAAATTTTCAACTTCAACCTTCCTCATTTATCATTATTTATTAGGAACACAAATCTTTGTCTTTAAGTATTATAAATAGGCTTGCAAACTAATGAATTGGATAGAACTTGAGATTAAAAGGTCATAAGTGTCATAAGTCACATTTTAAACTTCATAAACCAAATATTTTACCTTATTACCAAGTTATAAACCTTTTTACCCATTAATTTTAGAGTTATACCTTCCTTTAAAACTCTCATACAAGACTTTTAGGCCTTATTTTAGTCCTGTATACTCACTCATATGATAATTTTATTCAATATATAGGATCATGATGCCTATAAAGGACTAATTTTAATTAATTTAATCTTATATAACCTTAAACAAAAATTATTATATCCTTATAATTTTAAGTTATTATTCCTTTGTAATAAATAAGAGCTTTTATACCTTTATAGACCTGTAGTACTAAGAAACACAATTATCTTTCTCTAAAGATGTTAATAACTATTGAGACAAATTTGATTACTTGAAAAAACTCAAAAATATTATATATAAAAATTTCCATAGGTCCATGATGGTTCATTGTTTTAATATTTTACTTTAAGTGTTCAAAACCTTGACCTAGGGTTTACTTTCAGCAACTTGGTTGAGAGTAGTCTTTTTGGGAAAATTAGAATTATAATGACATTTAAGAGTTAATTTAAATTTTAAATATAATATTATTATTTTTCCTTCCCTTACCAATAAATTTTTACATTTAAAATCTCTAAAAAATGGATGAAGTTACCTTTTTCTTTGACTGTTATAGTCAAGACTATATATGCACCCTTGTAAATTTATTCAAACACTTATATTAAATTTTTAAAGCATTTAAAAGATTAATTTTAAATTTTTTATAATATTTAATAATATATATTACCTTATAAATTCTATTTAATCCTTGAACACTCTTTAAAACATAAGAATATGTCATGTTACCTTAATAGTTTTACCAAATACCCTATTTTAGACCTCTACAACCATTAGAACCATTATAAAGGTAAGAGATAAGATAAATAACAATGGAGTTATGAAATTAAAAATTAAAATAACATTATATTTTTAAAAAAAATCACAAATTGTTATTTATTCATATGTTATTCAAATTAATATACAAAAATCCTGTAGACTATGACCAATCTCTACACAGTCCTAGAGACCTTCTCAAAAACAACCTTTTCTACTTGTCCTCTTCAATTTTATTGTATCATTGGATCCTTGATTCATTATTTTGAGATTATAATATATTAAATTATGGATATTTGGTTTTTTTATTGTTACATGTAGCTAAAATACCTCAAAAACCTATGGCTTATCCAAAATAGACTTAATTTGACCCCCTCTTACATTGTACATGCTTTGGATGGGATTTATGATAGGTTTACATTGAATACAAGGTTGAATATTTAAAAAATGTAAATATACCCTTATTAATCCATTTTATATGGATCAAACCCCTTTAAACATACCAAAACCCTTTTAAAATCTTGACAACCAATTCAAATATTTGAATTCCCATGTTAGTAGGAAACTAGAAATGAAGCTCTAAAGACAAAATCCTATAATAATAATAATGATTTATAAACTACCTAAAGGATATAAAATGATATTAAAAACTTAAACTAACCCATTTAATACAAAATAAATAATTAAAATATTATTATTGACCCTATCTAACTTCTTAGACCTTTTAAGACCAAACATAAAATAACTTTACATTGAACGTGATGATGTTCATACATCATGTACTTAAAGAAATTTTGAACTTATGGAGAATTAAGAGTGATAAAATTTAAAATTTAAAACATTTTAATTCTATTTAGTGGCATAAACACAAATATGGAGTCTACTTAAGTACTGCATTTACCTTTATGATGCTTGGTTAGATACTCACTCTCCATTAACACATATTAATAAATTGAGAGACAAGACACTCTTTCTCATTGATTCAACACCACATGATAAAAAAAATAAGATAAAACTAAAAAATAATATAAAGGATAATCAAATAAAAAAATCATGAATAAAATCCCTCCAACATAGTACCACATGGATTGGTTTTATACACAGGATCTAGTTTTCTCTTTGAGCCTCTTCTTCAAACTTTAATTAAACCTTTCCAATGGTTATAAATACTACCTCATTTTATTAAAATGGGAGTGTAAATTAAATTATAGGAATATGAAACATCACTTGAACCATTTCCAATATTATTAACAAACCAATGATTGATATGGCATCACTTGTTGTCATCACTAACAAGTTGCATTCTAGAGTGTTAACACTATAGGGATTATGTGGTAATGTAGGAGAAGACTTTGATTATTAAAATTTACATGTAGGTGATAAACCTAGTGATGATACTATTGAAATTAGCATGAATATTTAAGTATAAATACATTTTTTTAATAACACACTAAATTAGATCCCTAACCTTTGGTTTTATCATAAATAAAGTCTTCCAACTTTTCAGACCTATAAATTTTATATATAGATGAAAAATAATGTGTAATTTTTTAAAGTGCATAAATTTTTGAGGAAAATAAAAGTATTAAATCACATATAATTTTTTGGATGAACTTGATACCCTTTTTTCCTTTTCCCCATAGGTTATCTATTTTAGACCTTCAATTCACACATTACTTTTTAGATTGTATATGTGGTTGAGAAACCCATAAAAATGCTTGGAACCATGTTGATATCTAAAAATTATCCTTATTTTATTTTTTAATACTCTAGTGCCTTTCAATATTGACCTCTACATGCCAAAACTAAAACTGAAATGGAAAATAAAGGAGAATAAACATCACTCTATTTTTGGATGATGTAAGATTACTTGAACTCTTGGATGCTAGGACATCATACACCTGAGGTTTTTAAAATATGATATCCTACTCACATATATGTATTTATTGGTAAAACAAATCTTTTTACCATGAATCATAATGTCCATGGTGTTCCCTTCCAACAAACCAAGTAATTCAGCTAATTATCATGTATTTTATTCTATGTGTAGCTCCCACTTGTTGGTTTCAATTATGTCCTCTTCTTATATCCCTCTTTAATCATCCTTTTATGAGATTAGGCCCAACATAGTATCATTAATTAATGGGGATATAACCACTATAGTAAATCATCCTCTTCCAAAGGCTTATTATGTTTTTTCTCTATCCTCTTATGGGATGAAACCTACTTTCATCTTACCACCTCCACCAAAATGCTTGTTATTGCATCTCACTCTACATTATGAGCTTAAACCCACTATTTAATAAACACATCTTCCTAATTTCCTTTATTTACTCACTATCCAACCTATTTTTAGATTCTTCATTTCATCACCCTTCTCTATTTTAAGCTCATATTTTCTCATGGTTGTTATTTCTTTCTCCACTTTGCTCCTTCCCACTACCACCTCACTTTTGGATTCTTCAATCATAAGAGTCATGAAATAATCTTATTTTTTATTCACTTATTATTCACATGCTTTATATTATATATAAACTAGATACTCCTCTCCATATCTTGTGAACTCAAGTGATTCACTCTCTTCACCTTAGAAGGCTTATTTGAATGCCTCGTTTATCTCCATCTCTACACTTGTACATTAGATAAAATCAAAAATAAGTTTATAAACATGATAATGTATAGTCCCCAGAGGTGGTTCCTCTATATTTTCAACATTCGTTTTATTTTCACTAAGCTTACGTTCCTCAAAGCCTTTTTCACTTTTCCTACTCCTCAAAATAGTACTCAACTATTCTTGTGACAACTCCTCTTTATATTATTTACTCATCATATTTATATAATATCTAGGGTCATTAATTTCTAATTTCTTTTAAACTTTCATGCCATGTGAAAATGACCTTGCACTCTATTTGTCCATATGAGAACAATACATATCTTGAATCATAAGATTCCATTAACTAATATACATGTCGACTACTTCCACATATGAAACAACATTTTTATCCTTCACTCCTCTTGGTATAAGCATTTACATCATATATTTATCATTATTTTTTAAACATGTGTATTGAATAAAAAAATAAATGGAATCAAGAGTTCCCATAATCACTTCTTCCAACTATTCATCACACTTCAAGGACATTATGTCCAACTCTTTTCTACTACTCACATTCTCCTCACAACTTTCTCCCTCATGATGGATTCCCAAAAGCCCATTTTAAAAAATAACCGTGGATTTTATTTCCCCATTATTATTTATATTTTATTCTCCTCCAAATGGATGGTCTTTACCCATAATCTTATTATGTGCACAAAATTCCACATCAACCATAGCTATAGTTTCCATCATGGAAACCTACAACTCTTCATGGTTTCCTTCATCATTAAACAATATTATTTACTTTAAAAAACCTATCCTTATACCCACCAAAAGATAAAATAGAAATTATTTTCCTTAATTTACTAATGATTATTTTACCTCTTCTCACTTAAGGGATACCACAAACTATTTCCCATCATAAAACAATGGGTCTCCTTTTTTTGGTTCAACAAATACAACCTCATTATCCTCTTGAATTATGATTCCTTCCCTTTTATGCTTCTCATAACCTTATTCCACCTTGTTGTTTTCAAAAATATACTTTATATTATCACATGGAAACCTAACTCTTTTTTTTCTTTCAAGACAACATTATTCTCCTAATTCATATCTTTCTCCTTGGTAATTCTCAAAGTATACTTGAGGTTTTCACATGAAAACTTCCATCTCATTTTTATTTTCATGTAAATATTATTCATCTTATCTATCAAGCCTTAAGATAATAATATTATTCATTCACTCTACTTTCATTCTTGGGTGAATAATACTATCCATCAACTTGGAAACCATATGTTCCCAATTTCTCACCTTTTTTCATTTTTTTTGTCTTCTCTCTTAGAGAACTCTTCAATACTCAGTTGTAACTTGACACAGTATCTTAATTATAACCTTTATCATAATGACATATTAAATATTATCCTCTAAAATATATATCTCTAACTTCACTATATAATTCATGAGCTCATTTGGGCTCTCTTTACCATAAAATAAAATAATTTGGCTAGTGGGTTTACCTTTTTATTTCATCTTGGCCTCTACTAGTCTCTTTTATTTTCTAGTTAGTCCTCTCTCCAATACATCCAAAATTAAATATAGATATAAAAACATCTAATAATTTATTATTCTTCACTTACAACTACAACATATTTACTCTATGCATCTTTCATCATGTCCAATATTGCTTTAACTCCCTTCAACATTTTAGCCAAACCTTCTACCTCTAGTGTTCTTATTCTAACTTTAATTAAACATATGAAATGGTTATAACTCCCCCATACTTATCTTATAATGTGATTATATATTAAGATTAATTATAGTAATATGAAACAACACTTAATTTTTTTTACAAAATTAGGAACAAACCAATGAGTGTTATGTCATCAATAGTTATCATTAATAACAAGTTGCAGTCTAGAGTGTTGACACTACAAGGACTGTGTGGTAATGTATGAGCAAAGTTGTATGAAATTTTACATGTAGGTGATAATTTTTATATTATTATACTAAAATTATAATTAATATTGAGGTATAAATTTGTAAAAAAACACTATGAAACATTGGCCCAGATCCTCAAACATCGGTTTTGTTATAGAAGAAGTCTTCCAAATTTTAGGAGCCATAAATTTTACATATAAACTCAAAATGAGGTGAAATTTTTTCAATATGAATAAATTTTATAGGATAGTCCATATATGAAATAATATACAAGTTCTTTTATTCTATTGATACCCATTTTAATTTACCCCATAACTTATCCATTATAGCCTTTTAATGCACATAGTTACTTTGTAGATTTTACCAATGGTTGAGAAACCCAAATAATTATCTTAAAATAATGTATATATATAAATATTATCCTTATTTTATGTTATTTAAATTTTTATTCACTAAATATTGAGTAATCATTTCAAAAATAAAAATTGAAATGGTAAATAAACATCAATTTATTTTTGGGTGATTCAAGATTACTTGAACCCTTGGATTCTCCTACATCATTGAGTTAGAAGGTTGTATGATCCAAATATAATATGAATATGTAGACTAATATATTGTATATTTTAATTTTTGGAACCACCAACTATGGATCACTAAATATTAAAAATGAAACCATAGACATTGAAATTAATTAGACTCTATTATGGCCCACTTGCAACATGAAAATATTTACATCGCTAGAGATGGAACTAGATTCTATTTGAAAATTTAAAACTTTAAGAATTTAAAACCTTATGAATTGAAAATTTTAAATTTTTAAACTTTTAAACATATGAAATTTTATTTTTCCATGCATTAACTTAAACATGAATGAGTATCATGCCCTTGTGTTGTATTGAATTGATATTGAATTTCATTTTAACATTGAAACTAATAAAACTTGTAATTGTTTAAAACTTTCCCCTTTATAATTGTAGGAGCGAGTGCACATTCATGTCACATTCCCACATAATCTAAACATTATGAATAATTATATAATTTTTTAAATTGTTATTGTCATAAATCTGATTTTTTCTCATGAGGACTTGACTTCTCAAGATAAACCTATTGCGATGCCCCCATTTTGAGATGAGGGATGTAGCATTAAATTCACTTATATAAAAATATAATTGTAAATATATGAAATATAAAACCATATAGTATCAATTTAAATAATTTAATTGGATTATGTCATAGTATTTTAATATAGCATTAAATTTATATATGAAACAGGTATTATATTGATATATCATTGAATCACATAATCAATTTGTTCATGACATGTATCATGACATAAAATAAAAAGTAGAGTGTATTATTAATTCATGATATTTATCATATAACTTTAGTAAAATTAAGTTAACTTAAAAGCAATGTCATATAATGTCATAGAGTTTTCATATAATGTCATACATAAGGCCCAAAGGCCACATATAAGGGACATGTGAGTGTCACATAAACACACTAGGCCAAGGGCCACATGAAAATACATAATGATGACACATGAGCAAGTATTACACATAAAATGCCAAGGGTCACACATAATAAGCAAGTAATTTATATATTATCATACAATATAGTAAGAAATAAGCATATAATAATTGAAACTAGTCTAAATTAATCATATAGACTCATGTCATTTTTAGAAAATAAAATTTTCATGTAACACAATATAAAGTATGAGTGAGTAGTAAGACATTTTTATAATTTTTAACTAAATATATTGGAAAGTTTGTGGATAGATACAACCTAATAAATTGTTCATGAATAATGAAGAGATGCACCAAACTTAGCAAGGTTTTTGGGTAATATGGGAAGCCCAACCTCAAAACCATGTTAAAGTATGCCATGTATCACACTCAAATACTTTATGAAAAGTAGTGTGTATTAAAAATTTAAATAAGGTATCTACCTAACATATAATAAATAACATTTATAAAATTTTTAACTAGTATCAACTTTTTAGGTCTAAATTTTAAATTTTTAAAATTTATTTTATTTTATTTTATTTGAATTTTTGAAAATATAGGAATTGAAAATTGATTAATAAGTAAGGCTAAAAAAATTATAAAGCTGAAATTAAGGATTCAAAAAATCCTCAACAAGGTGATAAAACATACTGTAGTAAGATATAAGGCAAATAATGTGCCTCCATAATAATGCCACTCAAATTATTATGATATATAAGAAGTTACATATTCCTCATAGACAAAAGAGAGTTATGATCATGCAAGTTAAATGAAATCTACAGCATTATAATTTTTAAATATTGAGCAACAATGAACATTGAAAGATCATTTGTAATGTATTTACTTTGGATTGTTTGAATTGGTTTGAAAATTAAGATAGAAAGTGCCCATAGTGAAAATAAATCCAAAGGATAGCATAATTCTTATACTAGAGATAAAATAATTATCAAGGAAGTAAAATAAAATAACTATGTTAAAAGGGAAGATGTAATCATTTTAACCAATTATATTAGTGATGGGAATGTATGCATAACCCATGGTGTGATATGAAAGGATGAATTCATATTAAGAAGTGCCGACTATAGATGCATCTGAATATAAATATCATACACTCTAATAACCCTTTCAATCAATATTAATATCCCAATGTAAACATAAATCCTCATGTGAAATAAGATTGGATTTGACTACTTGTACACGTAAAACTATATCATGTTATGCCTTAGGAGATGAAGATTTATTTTTAGGTGTCACTTTATGTTTAGGATAATGTATTATGCTATTTAAACTTATACACATGCTCATGTTTAAATGTATCATGTTCATAAGTATATGGATAAAATAATTTTGTAATATGATCTACTCATAAAAATATGGAGATAATAATATGTTGAACATGCTCTTGAATATTTCTATAGACTATTTCATTACCATGTGTAGACACTATTTATAAATTATATAAACCTTAATCTTATACACTTGGAAAATAAATATCATGGATTGACCTTAATCTTCTAGACCTTTCCCATTACCAAAAGGCTCACATATAATATCTCCCTATGCCTATATCTCTTCATCCTACCATTATTATTTTTGATGAATCAGGCCTGGTATCTTACCTAGAATGTTATAAACCTGATTATCTTCCATTTATAAAAGTTATAGACCTACACTTATTTCCCAATTGCCTAAACACTTGTGTCTTAGGAAAATATCTACATCAACATAAATGTCATATCCTAATGAAAGTGTCCATTTCATTAAAGTCATTTAATTTTTAAATAAAACATATTCCTGTGGTCACCCCAAGTGATTCAATGCTAGATATTATCCAAGGGTATTGGTATAAATATAAGATCAACACTCATTCATTAAACACCTAGAAAAAACCTAAAAAAAAGAACAAAAATCACTCAATCAAACACTCAAGTGAGAAAATTTTCACTATTTTCTCATATTTCCATATTAGTCATAGGGAAAACACATATACAATTTTTAAGTACTAAAGTATTAGCACAAGACCTATATTTTTGAAATTATAATATAGGTCACTATTTTACTTGATAATCACATATTTCATGATTCACACAAGCCAACACATAGGGGAGAACTAAATAAGTCTAAGGACCTCTTTGAAGTATTATGTATGTAGGTAGTGTTCATTAACAAAGGGGTATTTAGGCCAGATCAACATTGTGTGCCCACTAACCTATTTTCCCCAAATCCAATATGAAGATGAAGAATTAGGGGTTTCTCATTTGATAAGTAGTGATATTCCATGACCTATATTTAAATTCATCAAAGTGAAGGGGACATAGAACCCAAAAGCATACGACTGTTTGTATCTAGTTTCAATTGATGTTCCATAATGGACACCTACATCTAATTCAGATAATAGAATCAATGCAATCATCCCAATTTAATGCAAGTGTCTAGGGATATAGAGGCCTAATTTTTAGAATCAAGTGATTTCCCTAGAATATAGATCCTATCCACTTTTTACCTTTTTCAAATCTACATCAATATAGCATCAAAACCAATTATCTTATTTTCATTATTATTGAAATATCTAGCATAGTTATACTTTCTATCTTTAGCATATCAACATAATAAATTTAGTATATGTTTATCTTATTTTCATAATCAATTATCTTAATGTAGAGATCATCTATTATCCTTATTCCCTAGGATATTTCTTACCCCTTTAACCCTAGATATCCACATATCTAGTTTTTAGGGTTAAAATTTTGGTGAACTTGATTTTTATAAGTGTATTTTTTTTGGATTATTAGGGTTTTCAATTAACTAAGACTTCATATTATTATACTTTTTCATTTATTTATTATATTATTTTACATACGACCTAGGTGTAACCCCATATTGAAAGGTGTGCCTATTAAACACATTGAGTTTTCCTCCTAACACCTAAGATGTCTAAATCTAATGAGTAATCTAATATTATAGATCATTATGATACCAATGTTGAGATTTAAAATCATATTGATGATGTTATCATAGATTATTAATGAATATGAGAAAATAGATCATGATCAAGTGTAAGCAATTGCATTGTTTCATGAGTTTATTCATTAAAACCTTGAAGATATTAATGAAATATTAAGAACCATATTAGAAACTTAAAAATTGTATATGGATAAAAGGTTCCATCTATTGATCATGTTACTTGAGTTATGGGTCATCCCCATTTACCAACAATCCTACCTGTGAGCACGTTACCACTTCATTCTTATAATTAGGGCATGAGATGTGTATTTCAACCTTTTTTTCCCTAAAACTAATATTTCCACAACTTATATGGGAAACCTTAACACTACAACTCAAATACTAGTTTCAATGCCTATACCTACCCAACCTATGGGTACACCTCCTTTGGTGAATTCTCAATTGTCCAACCTAAAATACAAAGAGGCACAAAATCTTGTACAAAATGTGAAAATTTTGAAAACTATGGTTACAAATATTGAACAAAATTATATGAAATAACCTTATGGTGTTAATTCACAAGAGGTTTTAATTAATCCTCTTACACCAAATATATATATATATATATATATATATATATATATATATATATATATATATATATATATATATATAGATATATATGCACCCCTTTCCAATTGGTTTTATTTCACCTACATTCATATTTTATGATAGCAAGGGTGATCCTAAACAACATATTTGATCTTTTTATATGATATGCCTTGATTATGCCTCCAATGTTAAACTTTTGATCAAATTATTTCTAAGGAGCTTAAAATATTATGCTTTACAATGGTTCTATGATTTACTAACTCAATCATTAAACACCTTTAAATCCCTTGTAGATCAGTTATTAGAACACTTCTATATTAACATTATCTAAAAAAATTCCTATGCCTAAATTACCAAAATCAAACAAGGAACCAATGAACCTATTAATGAGCATGTCTTGAGATACAAAATAATGTTGGATAAAATGACCAATCCTTTGGCATATAATAAACTTAAATATATTTTTAACCAAGTTTTTCTTGTTCTTTGACATGATTCCATTGTATTTTAAAAGTTTAAATCATTTGATGACTTATGCTATATTGTTCATGATCATGAAATGAAAATTATGTCAGTGAAAAAACTTAAATATGTAGAAAATACACCAACCACATTTACATCAAATACAAATTTTAATATCAAACCAAATAAGGTCAAGAACCCTAGGCCTAAAAAATAAACAACCAAAATGGTTAATATGGTGTCAAAAAAACCTAATCAGCTTGTCTTATCCAATGCACCATGAAGATAATTTACATGCTTACTTGAGTCTCCCACTTCATTACTCCCATGGATTGTAGAGTGTCATATTATATCTCTCACTTATCATATATATGTTGATATGAGGATTACCATACCCAAAGGTTATTATGAAAATGATTATTTTAGATATCACTAAGGTCCTAGGTATTTTACAAATAATGTTTTAAAATTGAAGCATCAAATTTAAGACCTTATAGATGACCAAAAGATTAAATTTTAGGATCCTCCAAAGGAATCATGTTAATAACATAATGAGACATTATAAGATTAAGATATTTAACAATCCTTTGCAAGATCATTCAATGAAGGATGTATAAGTATTAATGTCATCTGATATGAACCTTCCTTCATCTCATTATGACAACCTATTGGATGGTATTATTGGTACTTATATGTATCATACACCTCCTATGGTTTAGAGACACTCTATTTCATTCAATTATAGTGAGACTAAGGATAGTGACTTAGGTATTCATTCCTTATCCATATAATCATACCTTGATCACCATCCTATACACAATTCAAGTGATAAAATTTATACCATGACATTAAATACACATTTAGTTTATATAAATCATGATTTAAATCCTTCAACTAGATCATTTGATGAGACACACACCATGTTCTTAGTGAGATTGACCTACATTTATAGGTGGGCTCTTCCCATGTG
>JARHVA010001424.1:3055000-3082500 GCA_037957365.1 Torreya grandis | reverse complement strand
TGATATGCCCAAGAGTATCCTTTGTATATGACCATAAAATAATTTGACAACTCTATAAATATATTATAAATCCTATTCTATACAACAAAGAGAATAGAGTGTTATGGTACACAACTTTTGACTTGATCCATTGTCTATCATTTTAATATGTATCGATTTCTTGTTAACATATTCTCAAATAAAGAGTGTATGTTTATCTAAATCACCATTAATAAATTCACTATCATCAAATGTGATCATAAGACATGATGCTTGCTTGATTCTAGTTCTACTAATGATTTTATCAATTGAATGTCCATATGTATTCTTATTAAGATGAGCATTATATGAATAATGTGATTTATAATTTTCCTTGTTATATTTTTCATGATTTGGAAAAAGATACTCAATTTTTTTTATCTTTACATTTTCATTGGTTTGTGGCTTTGCATATCTAGCAGGTGTGCCACTATATCTTGGAGATCACTATTAGCCTTGATTTACCATTTTTGATACCATAGTCTTGTATCATATGACATATTCATTATTTTTTTATTTATATGATTGGTTGAGAATTATAATTTGAGCATATGATAAAATTCCACCCATGTTGATATAGGTGTGTGTTAATAAATTATTTTCAAATGTTAAAATACTTTATTGATTAAAGATGAATATCAGAGAACCATATAAGAGTATATTCTTTGAGACTTTTTGGAAATAACTTTGTCAATATTTTTTTATTATATGCATAGTCTAGATAAATTTCATAGAATTCACACAAATGTTGTTCATGATCATCTTTGCCTTCATATAAAGTAATATTAGGATCCACAAATCTAATTTTAATAGATAATTGAAATTTTAGGTGTCAAAGGTTTATATAATGAGGAACATGAGTTTATAAAATGGATAGCATGAGAAATAAATTTCTCAATGTTAGCTAGCTTAGCTTCTAAGGCAAGAAGTGCATTCTAAAGATTAGTATTTGGAGAGGTAATTGGAGGAGTGTAAGTAGCATGAATATAAATATCCATAGATAAATTTGGGAGACAAAACAATGTTCCCAAACCAAAGTATGATGATATGTGTATAAACAAGAATGGATGTAGTGGTAGAAATAGTAAAATTGTATTTAGGGGATGTGACAACCTAAAAAAAGAAACTCTTGTGATATAGATGTGGTTAATTTAGCTTAATGCTCAAATTTAAATTTTTCAAGTACACTAATGATCTTATTCACCTCATGGGTGTTGGGTCATATGATCCAAATTAGCTTTATTTATTTACTTTTTTATTTGTACGTTAATAATATTTTAATTAAATAATATTATGAGTTGGTTCATGGGAGTCAATTAGATATTTTAACCACTACAAATATATATATATATATATATATATATATATATATATATAATCTTTTACCTTCATTGTAAATAACATCTTAAAGTAATATTTTATTAAATTTTGTGTGAAATGCTCTCTTCACAATGTAAATTCTAACTTATTATCCTGGCATAGGTGTCAACAGTGGTATCAGAGCCCAAAAGAAGAAATTTATGCCATAATTTTAAGGAGGGAAAGACCTAGTTATGTAATATTGAAGGCTTCATATAAAAAATATGGAAAGAAATATACAAAAATAAAAATAATAGTACGATGTCCTCCAAAGACAAAGTTCATCTTCCATAGAGAAAGTGACGTCCTCTACGAAAAATTAGCATGATTTTTCTTGAAATTTGAGAATTTTTGCCTCAAATCCATAATTTAGTAACCCATATATTGGGATGGAAAAAAAATAACAAAGATTAATTACTTGGTGAAAAGGTTTGAATAAATTGGTAGAATTAGTATGACAATCTAGAAAATGTATAAAAGAGTACGATGTTATATAATAAAGTGCACCCAAAAGTCCAAGATTGGTATAAATTTTTTAGAAGGTAAATTTATTACAAAATAAACTTATTATAAGAATAATTAACTGATATCTTTTGTTTTAATTAAATCTTTTATATGTGTTAATACCTCAAGCATAGTCAGCTAAACTAAGACTTTGGGAATTTGGGAGGAATGTTTATAACTTTGCCACCATAAATTTGAGAAAAAGACAAATGGACTATGTAATAGTAAAATGTAGATAGATGGAAGCTACAAAGGCATAGAATAAATTAACACTAGTATAATGCTTTTTGTAAGTGAAATGAGTATGCAAATAGAAATGTAACTAATCTATTAATTAATCCTAGTTTAGATAATAAAAATCCTACTTAAAATTGTGATTTTTGATACATTATATATTTGGGGTCATGACCAAGATGGATCTTCTATACCTAATAAATGGATCTCTTATCATAATAACATCACTAGAGAGGTTTCCAAAGCTTCTAGTCAAGTAGCACCATGTAATAATCCTAGCTAGGTCCTATGTTTTCATATTCACAAAGTATAATGACAAGTAAAGTAAATATAATATAGTGCTCACCAAAGCTTGTAAAATAAATGGGGGTAATAAACATAAAAATTAAACATGCATAAGATAGTATTAATTAATCTATATAAAGGTAAAACCCTAATACATGGAGAGGGCATTATATTCAAAAGCCATTATTTATTCTAATTATATCTACTAAAATAGAGGAGTAAAGTTAGAGATACTTACCTTGAATATGAACCAATAGAGACTCAATCTCTCCCATGGCCAAAGGTGATTCATAAGAGGTTTTTGTGGTTTTTAAGGATCACTAGTAAAGGCCAAATCACCCAAGACATTTCCACAATACAAGATTATTTACCAAGTATAAACCCTATACTATAACTCCTAAAGTAGAATGGTAGAAGAGAAAATTATAAAGAAGAAAAAATGAATAATTAAATCCTTGTCTCTCTAAGAAATGATGAAATAAATACGTATATATCATTGGATCTTGCTAGGTTATGGAGCTAAAAGCTTCACTGATGCAAACATGGAGGAGGTTGCTAAGTGTCACAGTCACCGACATCGGTCAGGCCAATCGACATCGGTCAGAGGTGGATAGGAAGCTATCGACATCAGTCATGGATCAGCCGATGTCGGTCATCTCCAGACAGATAGTGACTAACGTCGATCACTTGTGCGGTTCTAGAATTGTTAGTTTCATGAATAATTTGTTTAATGAACCAGTTGTTTGCATGTAAAGACTAATTTTAGTCTTGGAGCTGGGTTTCTAATTATTGTAATTAGAAGTCTAATTATTGTTTGTATAGGATCTATTTAAGAGACCCATAGGCTATATTGTAAAGTTGTAGACTCTCAAGGATTCTTTTAGAATTGGTTTTACAGAATCAGAGTTCTATCCAAGGGAGAATCATAAGGACTTGATGAGGCAAGGACAGGTTTTTATAGGTGTGTATGATCTAGGTCAGTAAGTGTGCAAGGCCAAGTTGATCGATGGTATGGCAAGATCAGGTGAGATCTACATGGTAAGTAAGGTCAGTTGATCTACAGGTGTGTGTGTGTGTGTGTGCAAGATCTAGGTTTGTAGGTGTGCAAAACCAGGTTGATCTATAGGTGGTAGTAAGATCAGGGAGATCAGCAACACAATAGGTAGTAAGATTAGGTGAGATCTACTTGGATGTGTTGAGTAGTTGGTGGACTGGCAGTATTGTTACTGACTAGTGGAGGTGAAAAACAACTCTATGTTTGAGTTATTTGTTGTGACCGTAGTTGAGAGAGAGAACTCTTGAAAGAGATTATTGTATGCCCTAGAGGTGTGGGAAGAAGAGTGTGACTTCTTTATTGTAATTCCTTTTGGAAGAGTATTAATATAATTGGGTATTGTCTCTCATATTTTGTGTTGTTTCTGATTTCTAGTTACTTATTACTTTTGGTTAAATTTCGTGTTTAGTTACTTATACAAAGGTAATCAATTATGCTCCTAATCCTGACAAAGTGGTATCAGAGCTATCTTTGTTCTAGATCTTGACAAGTAGTATCATAGCTAGGGTTGCAGGTTCACAGAGCCTAGTTCAGAGCAGGTTTATGTTTGATTACAGGTCACTCTCAAGGGTTTCTAATTGAGTGGGAGTATAGAAATGGTAGAAGAAAGTAAGCTAAGAATGGAGGAATTCAAAAGCAAGAATGATCAGTTACAGAATTATGAAAAGAAAGAGTAGGTAAAAAAAGATTGTTGGTTGGTTGAAGATCAGCATGAAGGAAATGAAGAAGCAAATGTTACAAGGATTGTTGCACAGCATGCTCTTGTATGTTCCTTGGATAAATTAGAATCTTGGTGTATAGATTATGTTTGCTCTTTCCATGTAGCCCCAAATAGATTATGTTTCCATGTTAAGGTCCATGCAGACTTTGGAAAGATTTATTTAGGGGTTGGTGAGCCTTGTCAAAGTATTGGCAAAGGGGAAGTGTGGCTAAAATTGCAAACATCCAACACATGGGTGTTGAAGAATGTCATGCATGTCCCAGTCTTGAAGAGGAGTCTAATTGCTTCAAGAAATTTGGGTGATGAGGGATGCACAGTAACTCTCACAGTGGATGCACTTGAATTAGCATGTGGTAAGAAAGTAGGTATTCTTTATCTATCTACTCGTATTACTAATTCTCCTTCTATTACAAAGATGTGGCTCTTTAGGCTTGGTCACATGAGTGAGAAGGGAATGCATGTTCTTAAGAGGAAGTCATATGTCTTTGACAAACTTAAGAATTGGAAAGCCTTGGTTTTCTTGGATGAGATGAAGGATAGAGATCAACTGAGGGGACTGAATAACTCTGAGTAGGGTAGTTGGGATAGGGTTTTGATCCAAAGTGAGCTCGTAGGTAAAAAGTAATCACTCACAAGGAAACACAGTTACCAGCGTCGATCAAGTGGAACTGATGTTGAACAGGTAGGTATCGACATCAGTCATGTGTAGACCAGAGTTAGTGGTGTCAGGTAGGTGGCTACTGGTGTTGTTCAAGGAACTGACGTCAATGACTAAGAGGACATCAACGTCAATCAGGGAACTGGTGTTGATGATCAGGAGGATTTGACATCAGTTAGGTGCAGACTAGGGTCGACCAAGGAATGGATTTTGGGTAGACAGTAAGTTGTTAAAGAGTCTCAAATTCCCATATGGAGGATTGAAAGGGTAAGTAAGCCTCAAATTTGTTATTCCTCTTCTTTATACTTGTTGTTCACTGCAGAGCAGGTAGGATCCAAGAAATAGTGGGAACATGGCATGAATGATGAATTTGATTCCTTGGATGAGAACTAAATGGGAGATTTGGTAGGGTTTCTAGCTAGTATGAAAGCACTAAAAGACAAATGGATTCTTTAGTGAAAGAAGAGAGAGAATGGACATGTGAGATGGAAGGACAGGTCATATGGTCTTGAGGAAGCTCCAGGACGGTGGTACAGGTTTGCAAGGTGTATGACAAAGCATGGCTTTAGTCAATGTCAATGTAACCAATGTGTTTACATTACCAGGTTGGATGATGATTACAACATTATCCTATTACTGTATGTAGTGTGTATGCTTGTTACAAGGTCACACATGTAGGGAGTTTTTGAGCTAAAGGTATAGTTAGTTTAGAGGTATGTCATGAAAAATTTGGGAGTAGAAAAATTCTTTGGCATGAGTATTCCTAGAGACAGGAAAGATCATAGGTTGATGTTGTCTCAAGATGATTGTGTGAATAAGGTAGTGGTGAGGTTTGAGATGCAAGATGTAGAATCAGTTAACACACCTATGGATGGACAGTTCATAGAATAGTGTCCCAATTCACATGATGAGGTTAAGTACATGTGTACTAGACCTGATGTTGCCCAAGCAATGGGTATTGTCAATGAGTTCATGGCTAATTTAGGAAAGAAGCACTGGAAAGTAGTTTAGTGGGTTCTCAGGTATTTGAGAGGGACCAACAGTAGGTTAACATGCTATGCAGGGTCAGGCACTTCTCTACATGGGTATGTAGATTCATATGTGGTAGGTTACTTGGATGACAGGCATAGCACCATAGGTTTTATGGTGGTTGGTCTTCAAGATTGAATTTGAAGAGGGATAAAAGCTAAGAAACAAATTAGATGATGTACAGGTACAGGTATAGGTGTAACTATTTATCTCCAAGTGGGAGATTGTTAGGTTATGGAGCTAAAAGCTTCACTAATGCAAACATGGAGGAGGTTGCTGAGTGTCACAATCACCGGCATCGATCAGGCCAACCAATGTTGGTCAGAGGTGGATAGGAAGCTACTAACATTGGTCATGGATCGGTTGACATCGGTCATCTCTAGATAGACAGTGACTGATGTTGGTCACTTGTGTGGTTCCATAACTGTTAGTTTCATGAACAATTTGTTTAACAAACTGGTTATTTGCATGTAAAGACTAATTTTAGTCTTGGAGTTGTGTTTCTAATTATTGTAATTAGAAGTCTAACTATAGTTTGTATGGGATCTATTTAAGAGACCCATGGGCTATATTGTAAAGTTATAGACTCTCAAGGATTCTTATATAATTGGTTCTATAAAATCAGATTTCTATCCAAGGGAGAATCATAAGTACTTGGTGAGGCAAGGATAAGGGTTCTTTTGGGTGTGTATGATCTAGGTCAGCAAGTGTGAAAGGCCAGGTTGATCTGCGGTATAGCAAGATCAGGTGAGATCTACATGGTAAGTAAGGTCAGTTGATTTGTAAGTGTGTGTGTGTGTGTGCAAGATCTAGGTTTACAAGTGTGCAAAACTAGGTTGATATGTAGGTGGTAGCAAGATCAGGGAGATCAGCAACACAACAGGTAGCAACATCAGCTGAGATCTACTTGGAGTATGTTGAGTACTTGGTGGATTGGTAGTATTGTTATTAACTGGTGGAGGTGAAAAACAACTCTGTGTTTGAGTTGTTTGTTGTGACCGTAGTTGAGAGAGAGAACTCTTGAAGGAGATTATTGTATGCCCTAGAGGTGTGGGAAGAAGAGTGTGTCTTCTTTATTGTAATTTCTTCTGGAAGAGTATTAATACAATTGGGTATTGTTTCTCATAATTTGTGCTATTTTTGATTTCTAGTTACTTATTACTTTTGGTGAAATTCCATGTTTATTTTCATATACAAAGGTAATCAATTGTGCTCCTAATCCTGACAAAGTGGTATCAGAGCTATGTTTGTTCTAGATCCTAATAGATTTAACCCTAAATATTTCTAAAATTTTAGCCAATAGGGTCATCCCAATTTACTCTATATCATTATTTTCTAAAAATAATTTAGGTCTGAGTCTAATTTAGTTAGATCTTACCTAAACCAATAATTTGCTTTTATCAATTTGATTAGAAGGTTTATGAGGATGATAGTGTAATTCAAACCATCAAAAAGGGTTTTAGACTGAGGAAAGTGTTAATGAAGGTGGTGAATGCTTAGAGGAGTGTGTAAGAGAGGATATAAGGCTTAGGGAAGTGTGTAAGATAAGGTTGAATTGATAACAAGTGGTGATATAGGGGACAATAATTCTATGAAGAACCAATGTTCATCCTACCCCTTTCCCAATGCACCCTTTAAGGTATGCACTTAAAGATATTAAGGCTTGATAGGTTATTGCAAGAGACAAAACCTCAATAATTGATAATTTTTTAAAATATTATGTGTATACATACTCCCCATTAAAATATAATCATGTGTCACTTAGGTACAATAGGGGATGATTCTTCAAGAAAAGAACATATCAACACATAATGCTGAAGTTGAATAAATTGTAGTATTTTAAAGCATAAAATAAATAAAAGTAAATGAATAAAAATAAAATAATTGAATAATAAAAGTAATGTATGTGTACCTTGACTTACCTTTATCATTGGATGGTTGTCTAATGTGTTTTTAGTTTTGATCATGGAGGGTGCAAACGTTGCTTTGGACAAACCCAAGGATATAAAACTAAAGAGAAAAATAAACAAATGCAGGAAATCCAAGATAATTGATTGATGTAGGCATGAAATATTTGGAAATTTTGTAATATGTGGTGACAAATACCAAGTTAGGATCAAATGACTAGGTCAAATATAGAGTAAATCAGGTAACCAAAAATCCAAGGCTACTAAATGACCAAAAAATTAAAACAAGTAAAATTTAAGTAAGAAAGATAAACCAACCAAGTCAAATAAGGGATGCATGTCAAAAATGGTAATCAAACATTAATGTGAAAGCATTAACAATCCTTAATTAAATAAATGGTCAAGCAATGGTAAAACAACATTGATGAGTGAGTAGTAACAATCCTTACTCAATTAGTAATGGAAAAAGTGCATAAAAGGGAAAACAATAATGGTGAGCGAGAAATAACATGCCAAGCTCACTCAACCATGTAAAAAGTACATGGAACATAGAAATAGATGTAGGTGTCCAAAAACTCAAATTACAATAATGTAAAATGTTAAAATAAACTATGTCAATTCTAGAGATATAAATCAATGGTGTAAATAAAATAATCCATAGTCACTCAAGCATAGTTTTTTTTTAAAGATGAATATAATTGAAACAAAGTAGTGCTAGCATGTTTTTAAAATATGAAGAAGAAGAAATATATAAGTGTGAAAATAGATTTATAATTAAACTTTCTTGTCAAGGGGGGAAATGAAATGGGTAGAGGGAAAATTAAGGAAAAATCAAAGTAGAGAAAATCTTTATCGATGTTAAGACACTTAAATTAGGTTTGTAAAAATAAGTGGACTTTATACATTAATGACTATATAATTTTTCTTAGCCACAAAAATATTGGGTCACCAAATTAATTATGAATATCATCCCATGAAGTCTATATACATGAACTTAAAATGGACCTACCTTCTCATGACATGTTCCCCATTCCTTAGGACCCCTTAAAGAGGCATCAATCTACTGTGAAGATTGGGTACTTGTGTGAGAAAGTGGGTAACATCATAGATTATTTTGAAGTCTCCTATCCCAATCTGCTAGCCTAATGCACCCCAATGGACCTCAACTCTATCATGATGCCAATTTTTGAGTTTGAGATTTGATGGAGATAGGATATATGATATGAATCATGTATTTTGGTGTGATTTGACTTTTGAATTTGTATGTTACCTTTTGATCATTGAATTTTGTTTCAAATGATTTGGATTTTAACTTTTGATGGATTTTTATATTACTCTTCCACATAGATTCAAATAACTAAACATGAGTGCTAAAAATGACTATAATTTGAAAATTTTGGACTTGGTTGCTAAGAAAGATAACTTATAGAGAATTGTGTCTAAGAGTATTTTTAACTCAGGTGAAATAAAAGTGCTATATTGACTTTGACCTTATTTCATCCAAAGTGGAATGATAGGAAATAAAATCAAGAGGAATAAAACATGAAACAATTTGATTTAAATCACAAATAAAATGTGACAAAGGTGAAAAGGGATACAATGATAGGTAAGTATGATTCCTTAACATAATAATGAATGAAAGTATATGGAAACATGCTAACATAGTTTATTGTGCGAGGTTTATCTATAAAAGAAATAAAAATTAAAAATAAGAATAAGGGGTCACAAGCTTGTAATCATTTCTTGACATTCTAGAAAAGGAACATTGAATTAAAAATGGTGATTTTTATGATGAGGGCATGGTGCTATCCATGGTCTTACACTACAACTCATAAAATAAAAACCTAAGAGGGTGAACAAAACATGAGAAAAATAAAGATGAGAAAGATGGCATTTGTGAGAAAGGTCTAGTCCTATCCATGATCTTAGATTGTAACCCATAGAATGAAAACACAAGAGGGTGAAAAAATCATTGAAAAGTAACAAAACAATAAGAGCAAACAAAGTCATGAGGAAGACCAGGTCTTATCCACAATTTTACAATGTAACTCATAAGAAAAAAACCAAAGGGCCAAGATAAGAAGCTAAGGTTTATGGATAGTGAAACTATTTCAAATGGTGAGACCCATGTAGATATCCTTAAAAAAGTGTTAGTAGGATAGAATATAGAAGGCATGATAAGAAGGGAAGGATCTAAGTAAAGTACTTATTTAAAAATTGCACATTGGTGGGCCCTTTGAAAATATGGTCATCATTAGTTTGGAGGCAATAGGTGTTAAGACTAAGTGTATATTTTAATAAATAAAGGACCCATAATTTTTGGGAGTATTTACCTTATTTATCATAGGTATAGGCTAATTTAAAGACTAGATCACCAATATTGAAAGTGTATACATTAACCTTTTTTTAATGTTGTTTAGTGATGTGTTACATCTTGATTCCTATGTAGACCTAATAACCTACTGATTAGTGGATTTTATGGTTATTGATTTGGTTAATTACTATTTTTTTAAGTTGGATTTTATATACTAGTGTATGGATAGCTATATATTGATTATTTGCATGATCATTAACTTATTGAGTTGGTTATACTTGTATATTATGTGCATGATGATCATGTTTATTTAATTCATTACAATAGTATATTATGGATTTTATATTGATATAGGCTAACTACCTTTACTATTTAGAGGTGGATGTAGGATAAATTTATCCCTCAAACTATGATATAGGGATGGCATCATTGGAGAGGGTGGTGTAGATGGAGGTGTTGGGGGATAAAAGAATGGAAACTAAGAACCTGAATACACCATAAATAGTATTATGATTTTTTATTCATTGATTTATTTTATAACTTATAGTTTGTTTTAGTTATAATCATGTTTGATGCACTTGAGTATGGCTTTATGTTTGTAATTGTGTTGTCTTACTTAGCTTTACTGCATATGGTTATGTTAATTAAACTCATGATACAAAATTTGTGAGTGTCTATGTTGCTACCTTTGGATGTATGAGAATGTTATTATGAAAACATCTTGTTTATCAATACATTGCTATATAAAAGAAAGGGAACTGGTTTGCTTTGAGTGTTAGTTGATTTCTAATTGTACTAGTTAGCAAAGAGTGTTTAAATTTATATTGAACACTAATATCATGTTAAGTCCATATTATCATAATTTAGCATAATCTTGTATTAAGTAAATATTATTTTAATTAAATAATTATTATTGTTAATAATCATGATGCTTATATGGTTATTGGGATGCCAATATCATTTTGAAATTAAAATATTTAATATGTGGAAGTTGATGATCATGTTCATAATGCTTAATAAGGATAATTATGATGAAATTTTGCAAATTTAGGGTTATTAGGGTGTTGGCCTATGTTAATTGAGTCACTTTTCTAAACTAACACTTCTACTCTAGTCTGCATGAAAACACATGAAATCACTCCTAGTATTTTTTAGTTGGTTTTCATGTATAGATCTATTTATTGAGTTCATTATGATTGACATGGAGTTTTGGAAGAAATATGGGGTTTGGTTAGTACGTAGATAGATAAAAAGAAAAGGAAATCAATTCTTAGGGGTACATAGAGATGGTAGAGATAAAGAGGATAAATGTGAAGGATTAAAACAATAAATGAGAAGGTAAATTTGAATTTGGAAAGGTTGTGACTACTTTACCAAGTTGGTTTGTTGATTGAAAGCATACATGAGTTAAATCAACAAATCTAGTAGATCAATAGGAATAGGGTTTATTTCATTATGAAGAAAAATTGTAAGAAATTGGAGTGATATACTTGGAACTAGGGATGGCTCAACCATCCATAGAGCCAAATATATAACTATGTGAACCCTAGTCTAATGGCTTTGTTATGTGAATCCTTTGCCATAATATTTAACTGAGTCTTAGTGTATAGAGTCTATGTATTTTTGGAGGGGTTAAATTGAAACAATAAAATATAATTGAGATGTGTAAAAATTTAAAATTAACCTTAGAAGGTGTTAAACCCTATATATTAAGCCAAGGTAGGTAGATTTTGAGGTAAACAAATTTTATTACTTGAGTTTAAACACAAATCTAGGTTTAGTTAAACTTAGTCTTTAAATAGTTATATTGATTTTTCCTATTCTGTATACATATATAATGGGTAGTTTTTATGTTTTAAATAGAGGCAAGAGTTTTTATAAACAAACTAGGTCATCATAAGGATGGGTATTCAAGATTAAAATCAATCTTTATAAACTAGAATCAGGTCAAAACTAGGCCACAATTGTGTATGGGATATATCTAGGATGAATGTTTTAAAAGAATAAGAAATTTTAAAAACTATATATGAATAAATAATTCCTTAGATGTTGCCTTTATTGGAATATTTCTATTTTGGCCAGAGAATGATAAGACTAGTTCATTTTCATTTTATAAAGTTGATATTAATCTTTTTCCTATTGTATAAATATACATACATACATACATACATACATATATATATATATATATATATATATATATATATATATATATATATATATATAGGGTTATGGCTATTTTAATTACATATAAAATTGTATTATAATGAGTTTAAACCATAGGAAAACTCTAAATGGTTAATAACTTGATGATATCCTCATATCTATTTGTATACATACTAAGACTAGGTAAAAGTTAGATAAGTTTATGAAAATTTTATTGACTATAAGAATTAACTTATATTATACCTAAAGCCTAAGCTAATTTGATGTAGTGACTATTATAATAATGAGTATTCATAATAGATTTAATATATATTCTTTAATTTTAATATGATTTAAGAAATAGATAAAACCTTTAGTAAATATTCTGCTAAGTAAATTTGAAATAAATGATTCAATTTTATATTGTGTGAACATAGGTTTGATCTCTCCAATCAGTAGAAATTTACACACACACACACACACACACACACACACACACACACACACACACACACACACACACACACACACACACACACACACACACACACACACACACACACACACACACACACACAACTATGTTGATATATTTATAGTTAATGTGTCTATATTAGACTGTGTATGTTATGTTATATCAAATTATGAGTTGTAAGATTACAGAATGCAACCATAACACTAGTTACTAATGTTGGGTATTGGTGAAGAGTTTAACATTTGTACGATTTAATAAATGTATGTAAACATATATATGTGATACTCAAATTATTCTAATCTAGTTATATCATATATAATTGGATAATATTATTTGGGTTATTCAATAAGTTTTTAAACAATTTTTTATTAATATATTTTATTGCCTATATTTATCAGGCTATGTTTAGAGATATAGCTAAGAAAATAAATATGCATAGCCATATATGGAATACTTGTATCAGTGATAGAGTTCTATGCTAAAAAAAGTATACCCTATATCGATATGCATAATTATGCTAGATACTTAAGCATGTTATTTGATATAACTAAGATGTATTAATGCATTTGTTTACCTGATTTATTATTGCTAAACTAGAAGTGAATTAAATGTATTTTCTAAACTTCTAAATGTGTAGCATTGATAATCTTATATCTATCCATTTAACATTGACTAATATTTTGAACAAATTAATTATGCAATTAGTGGGATGGAAATAAAGTGGATGTTGAATGATCTATTAATTATTGAAAGGATTGTATAGTTGTTAAAACCTTACCCAAATGGCATGATAAATTTGATTGTATTGAAATCTAATTATATAGATAATGATATGCTATAAATAAATTATATGTTTGGATTTATTACATTGCATTTGATAGATTAAATGAATGTAGTTAAGATTTCCTTTATTAATACATTATTTCTACTATTAGGGAAAATTCATTGTTAGATGTATTGGTTTTAATATTTTTATTATATGAATCAATCTCATATTAATAACTCTCAATAAGTGAGTGAGATGGATTCCTCATACTTAATTAGCATCACTAATACATAGATAAGGTGTAATCCGATTGAGTGGTATGTATGACATTAACTAATTCTATACATCAATAAATATAAGAAAACTCTGGCCAAAGTAGTATTTATAGTTAAACATTATCATTCCATCTATTTGATTTAGTTTAAATATTTGTATGATATCATGTTATAATGGGTTTATTTATGATATACATCATGTATTAATTATCTTACAAAACACAGGCTCTAGTTGTCACTCTTGATTCCTGCACCATCAATCTCTACCCATTCTCTAATTGGGAGATTCTGTGAGGGATTCATGGTCCATGGTTGGTGTGGAAAATCACTAAAATGATGCTCTTCCTCCCCTTAATATCAATTCACTAGTCACTAAACTCATGATTACTTATGGATATCTGAGTTCGTTGAGACTCGCATGCTCTATAGAACTTTGTATCATTGTACATTATTATTAAGACATGTATTACATTGAAACTATACTTTTTATTGATATGTACCATTGAAATAATTAGATGTAATGTTGTATTAACTATGGCTGAATTTTTAAATATAAATTTATGAAATAAATGTAATATTCATTACTATATTGAACATTGTACTTGATTTTTTGATCTTGTGATCATTATCTAAATAGATTAGTTTTTGACCTTGTTATTTGGTTATCTTAAACTAATGTATTTAGTTCAAGATTACTATTTACATTTTTAGTTTAATGGAATTATATAAAATTTATTTGTGTAAATGTTTTTATAAAAATTACCTTATGCTAGTAAAACCTACTGGGGTTGTTACAATACGAGCCTTATATTGACAAATATGTTATAGAGCAGAGAGACAATGTTTATCAAAAAGATTAAGAGCATGAAGGAAAACTTCATATAATTCCTCATAAATTATGATACCATGAAGATATATATATAGAGGGAAGCTCAAATTCTAATGGGAGGATAGATATGGAACCATAGACTAGCGAGAATGATGTTGCCCTAGTGGCAGTGCATATGCTAGTGACACAAGCCCAAAGTATGGGATATAAATGAAGCTAGCAATCCATGTGGGTTTCATGGATTGTATTTTGTATGATTTTATTGAGAATTTTTTTAGTGGCCTCAGCTTGACCATTACATTGTGGATGATAGTGTGTGTAAATTTTTTGAGATATTTTGAATTTAGCATAGAGTTGTGTCACATCTTTATTTTTAAAATTAATACCATTATCAGAGATGATAGTATAGGGAAATACAATATTAAAAATAATTTGATTGAGGATGAATTTAGAGATAGTTGTTATCATGTTATTGATGAGAGGTACCATTTGGTAAAATATTTAGTAGTCATGATGATAAAGACATGCCCATTTTGGGATTGAGGTAGTTTATCTATGAGATTTAATCCCCACATGGATAATGGCCAAGGAGATTCCAATGTTTGAAGTTTGACTAGTGGTGAATGGATTAGATCATCATGAAGTTGGCAAGGACTACACTTTTTAGTGAATTCAATACCATCCTTTTTAAGACTAGGCCATAAATATCCCATATGTAGGCATGTGTGTGATCTAGCATGTCAACTATAATGACCACCATAAATTCCACCATGTTCTTGTTCAAAGAGAGGAAGAACCTATTATTTCATTATATAGTGGAGTAGGGTATCTTTAGTATTAATATAATAAATGGTGTTATATTGAAAGACATATTTGAAATCTTATTTACAAATTCAATTATTTTCATGGGAATCTATGTTTGGAGGATAGGTTTAATGCTTACGGAATTGGATAATATATTTGTACCATGGGCTCTATCAAATGGTGACATCTCCAATATGACATATGAATGAATTTTTTAGTTGGATGGAAGATGGGGACTTTATTATTTGAATAAGAAAGGTAGATTTAGTTAGAACTAGGTGAAAATGGAATAAGGAAGCTAAAGAAGCAAGTGAATCAGTGATAGAGTTTTTATCTCTAAGGATGGGATCAATGATAAAAAAATAAAGTCTTTGGCAAGGGTAATGTCCATTTGATTATAAGCAATAATATTTTTGCTTTTACATTGATAATCACCATTAACCTATTGGTAGATGATTTGGGAGTCACCCAAAGAATGCAGATATGTAATGTCTAAGTCAAGTGTCACTCTCATGCCTGGGATTAATTCTTAATATTCTACCATGTTATTAGTAACATCAAAATTAAGTCAAAATACCAAAGGGATGATTTTACCATGAGGACTAGTGAGTATGAAACCTGCCCCATCTCCTTCGAGATATTTGGCACCATAAAAATGAAGGGTCTAAGTATCTTTGTGTAAATTGATGTTGATTTTAGGAGTTCTTTAACGACTACTTTAGATTTAGTAGGATCAAAAATGATGTAGGAGTATTATTGATTACTTGATTATAAATCAATATTGAAGTTATGGAAGTAATCTTTAAGATATATAGCCTAATTGAGACCTTCAATATAGAGGATACTATCATTTGGGACTCTATCTTGATGGTGATTGGTATCAAGTATGGGTGCCACTATGAGTTGGTCAACAATGAATTATCCTTTGAAAAAATCTTTCATGTTAATGTGGAGATAAAAATCCATTAAAATAACCATCAACTTACCAATTTTATCACCATGAAGGTCTTTAGATAAAAATTGATGAAGTGGGTCTGAATGAACTATGACATAAGTTGTTTAATAAAGCATGTAGTGATGTGTCTTTTTAGCTAAAGAATAGATATCAAGGCAATCATATTATATTTTGGTATAATGTTTTTAATAATAAAAATGACCTCAATTGATATAATAAATGGCATCCTCTCTTATGATATCTTTTTAGGAAAGCATTTCCCCAACTGATATGGGTGTGGAAGAAGTGTACAAAATTAAAGGATGGTCACTGGAGGGTGGATGAAGGGTAGGTAGATGGAGCAATGTTTATTTCATATTTTCAAATGCTTTATTATAAGGATTGGTCCATTCTAGAGCATTACACTTTTTAATAGGGGAATTAATAGAATAAATGCAATAGGCCATTTCAAGGATAAATCATCATATTGCTCCAAGCTTTCTACCACAAAAGTTTGGAATGGAATAAGGAATGGGAATTCTGATAATAGCATTAATCTTAGTGGGATTGACATTAATACTATGAAGAGAGATTAAGAACTCTAGAAATTTACTAGATGTGACACAAAAGACATTTTGGGGGTTTAGGCTAACTTTATATTTGATGAGTCATTTGAAGATGATAACAATATAAAAAAGATAAGTTTTTTATATTTTATATTTGGTGATGAGGTAATCCACATAGGTTTCCAAAATACTATGGATAAGTTCATGAATAATGTTTGTCATAACCCACTGATAGGTAGCTTTGGCATTTTAAAGGTTGAAGGGTATTTTAATGTATCAATAGGCACCCCATTTCATGGTGAAAGTTATGTTGTGTTGATATTTTGGGGTGATGTGAATTTGATTATATCCCAAAAACCATAAATTAGGGGCAATATTTCATATCAATCAGTGGAATCAATGATGGCATCTATCGAAGGTAATATAAAGTTGTCCTTGGGACAAACAAAATTGAGTTTATGGAAATTGATTGAAATGTGAATGACCATGGTGACTTTTTTATGAGTAGGGACAATATTAGAGATCCATTTATAATAGTCCATAGGTTTGATAAATTTGGCATCTAAAATTTTAATTAATTCATTTTGGGATAATTTGGAAACTTCAGGGGAAATTTTCCATTATTTTTTCTAAATGAGTTTGGCATCAGGATATGTGATGATGTTATGAAAAATGATATTAGGATAAATTCTATGCATGTCCTCACATAAAAAATCAAAATTATCATGATATTTATTTAATAATAAACTAAATTTATCATGTTCACTTAGTGTGAGTTCTCTAGATATTGTTATGGGTTGAGGGCATGAGGGAGTGAATTATTCGATTCTTATAGTTTCCTATATATTCATAGAATTTATATATTAAAAATGATATGGAACATTAGTAAGAGATTAAATGGGATTGTTTTTTAGATCAATAATAGAAATAAAGTTATTAAAATGAGGGGGCTTATGCTTGAAATTACCAAGTTGACGATGTTGTTGATGAAGTTGAGCTTCTTGAGCATGGAACAATTTAAAGATGGTTTAATCACCAGGTAACATAGGTAGAAGGCTATAATATTACACATCTAATTCAAGATCAATAATTTTGTCACCATGTTGGCCATACTTGAAATGTATCTTGTGTACATATGTGGCCTTCGAATCAAGAGTGATCTTAGGAGTAGATGAAACTGTAGAGGAAGGTTGATCAGATTTAATTGTTTTATTTTGGTAATCATGGATGGGAAAAGGATTAGGTAGAATATCTGATGTAATAAGATTTATATAAGGTTTTGGAAGTTCTAAAGGTGTGAGAAGTGAGATTTGTTCGACCACCCAAGGATTATCGAGAAGTGGAGAATTGATTGGAGGTACATGACCTTCAGGTGAAAACTCAAAATATATGAAAATGGTGTGAACATCATAGTTAAAAGCATGGATTTGAG
Source organism: Torreya grandis (assembly GCA_037957365.1). NCBI lineage: Eukaryota > Viridiplantae > Streptophyta > Pinopsida > Cupressales > Taxaceae > Torreya > Torreya grandis. The sequence goes on along the minus strand of JARHVA010001424.1, from coordinate 3,064,191 downwards.
CTATAAAGTTTTATGAAAATGTTGAATATCCAAGTTTCCTTATTAAACTTGGGCCATGATGTAGTTATCATCATAAGTTGGAGAAATTATACATACTTGTGTTAGAAGGAACTTCAAAAGGTAAGATTCCTAAATTATTAAATTTACATGATGAAATAATAAAAATATCTTGAAATAATCTGGATACTCCATATTCATTACACATTAAGTCATCTTGTATATAAGATGCTTCATGGTAATTGTATGGAGAAGGGAAATCATCGATCTCATCAGTAAGAGGGATGGTTAGATCACAAGGTAAAAAGGAGGGAGGTAGCCACTTCAAGATGTAAGAAGGTAGATTAGTAGTATTACATATATTTTTCAATTCATTTAGATCATCATCATCAAAATCAACAAGTGTGACATGTAAATCTAGATTTATATTAATGAATTTGGGTAAAGGGGAGATATTAATATTCAAAATAGTGGGAATTCAATATTGAGATTTAAGATGAGGAAGATAAATATTCCATGGGTTATGATTGGCCTCATGTTTATACCTTTTTCCATTATGAATGAACTCAATGCATTGGCTTTTGAAAGAGGTCATAGCCATCATGAAATGAGTATATGGGCATCCAATGGTAGATTAAGGACCATAAGCTTAGTTCATATATTTTTAGTTCCAATAGTAAGATGGACCCAACTATAACCAAGTGGATTTTGATTAGTATTGTCAAATCCATGACATGTCAAATAAGTTTGTTTGAGATGATCATTGCTATAGCTAAGTTATTGAATGAGCCAAAGAGATGTCACATTAATGCTTGACCCTTCATCTACTAATAGTTTGAAAATTATTAGAGAGTTGTCATGATGATGTCATGGTGTTGTCATAAAGGTGTCCTATTGAGTGGATGAAGTACTTAGATAGCCTAAGTGACAATGACAAAGTTTACAATATGCTTGTTCTAGTGTGCTTTATATATGGTTGGTTAATCTTCAGTATTGACATGGTTAGAGACGATTAATGATGAGTATGGTGATTTTATAATGTGAAAGAGGTCCATAAGATGTTATCTAAGATCAGATAACTTATTTTCATGGGTGAAATTCATATGGTAGTCCATAGTGTTCATCTAGATAGTTTGGGTCCAGTGGTAGAAAATATGAGTTGGTAGTTTGATGATGTCACCATTACCATGTGTGAATGAGTCAAGGGGAGTTGATCATATGATTATGATATCATTAGTCCTTAGTTGTTATTTTATAGATATCAATTCATGCATCAAATCATAGTTAAATATATGAGGTTACAAATTTGTCTTCTTAGTCAAAATTCATTATTTTCCCATACTTAGCCAAATTTGCAATATGGATAGAAGGAGCTAAGTAACCATGTTGATGTGGTCAGCATTCACAGACATGGAGGTATTAATAAAAAATGATCATATGGGTTTGTTTATTTTTTGCCTAGTTTATTTATGCTAATTTTTAGATCATGCAATATAATGCATAAAAATATATGCATATGCAAAGTTGGGCTCCCAAGTAATTTTAATATATTTTTCCATAGCCAAATTTGCATAAGGTAAGAAATATTTAAGTGATAATTTTGATGATGTTATACCTTACATGTGTAGAGCTATCAAGATAAACTGATCATACGGGTTTACTTAGTTTTTATCATAGACGATTTATACTAAATTTGTATCATGCACTAAAGCACAACAAAAATTATGTTTGTTCAAAGTTGGCCTCTTAGGAAAATTTTGACATAATTTTCTCTATGATAAAATATTTTGAGAAGGAATTTTAATGGTGTTATATCTCATATGTGTAAGATTTCTAGGAGAAGTGTGTCACATGGTTGAATTCTTGTATGTGAGGAGATCATCTTGTCCAAAATTAAGATCATGCATGTAAGAATAAAAGACATTATTGAGGTATAAAAATGGATAGTCAAGCGTATTTAAAGGGTTCCCATAGTCATTTTTTGAAAGATTTAATGTTTGAGCAAGATTGGTGGTGCATGTTGCTTCAAGGAGTTAGGAATAAATGAGATGAGGATAGGTGCATAATGTTTAATGATTGATCAAAGTTATAGGATAATTATTTAATGGTGAGTGGGCATTCGTATAGTTTGATTGAATGGTGAGTGTTTATCATTAAAGACGTGGTTGATCTGTAGAGATTGATAGAGCATATCAAGTCAAAATTTCAAGATTGAATGAGAAGAGGTTAACATTACTGAAGCTTAATGATTGAGCTTTGGCACCTATACATTAAATATCATAATAGACTGATGGTGCATATTTGATCTATGTTGAGAGGACACAAGATTCAAGCATTGTGTTCAAAGGTTAATAATGACCATTTAAATTCAAATATTTGAATTTGACATAGGAAAAACCAAATCTCTATATTTTATCCATATATTTTGATCAAAGTTTAATTTTATGGTGTTTTAAAAATCAAAGATGAAGATGACTCCAAGTGCATCTAATGAACCTAATTTGAAGATCTATAAGTGAGTACAATCAAAGATATTGAGCCTAGAAGTTGACTGTGTGTTTGTGCTTATTCTGCAAGTGACCTGAGAAGGATGTTTTGATATTGTATTAATGTTGTTTCAATTTTTCATGGTGAATTGGTTATTGAGGAGTATTTTAGACTCCATGAGGATGCTCTATGTGGTTTTTGGAGGTGTGATCAATCTATATTGAGTATGAAATATGCTTAATAAATTGAATATATGTTTTGTAATTGTGTTCCTATGTATAAGGTATCTATTTGAGTTTTTTTATCATATATAGAGGTGATCTAAGTTGATTGATCATTTGAAGATGTCAAAGGGGACATAAGGAGTTGACCCATGTATTTGAAATTGGTCTTATGTTATTGTTTTTATTGAGGGTGTGATAAATGGGTGAATAGGTCTCCATGAGACCTATAAGAGCTACAAGGGCCTTATTAAAAGGTGTAGTTACTGAAGGGTGACCCATCGATGCTATGGCTGACCTATGTCGATTGTATTGAGCCATGTATTCATATGATATATGCCTTAATGGCTAAGCATGCCTAATGTCTGACCAAGGTAGTGATTATCAAGATTTATCTATAAATAATGAAACCAAAGATGATGGGTTCTAGACTGTGAATGACAGACTAAGGAGTGATTGGAGAGAGCCGTCTATGTGTTTCTTGAAGTGAAGGAGTGATAGAGTGCCCTGAGGAGGATTTTAATAGAATATTAGTTTGAAGACTATTGGTATGACCTATATGTCATAATTCTATTGGTAGAATAGTGCACTTCTTGTTTGATTGTGAGAAAAGGTGTAGTATTATAAGTAGAGGTCCATCATCAAGTGTTGTTAACATCAGTTCATAGTTGGATGTGTTTATAGGTGTTATTTTTTTATCTCATCATCTAAGGTGGTTATATGCTCCTTACAAGGTGAAGCTTGTCAAAAGTTGTAGTTGTTGTTGTAACTTGACTAGACAGGTGTGGTAACACCTTATGGGATTGAAGTATCACTAAATATTGATTTTAGTTCCTTGATAATTTATAGATGGTCTAAATTAGATTTTTTAGTTATAAGATAGTAGTCCAATTTTAGGTTCTAGTGGGTTTTATTCCCATAGAAGGTTTCCCACATATGTCTTGTGTTATGTGATTGATCTTACATTGTCTCTCTTGCTTATTAATATGAATGATATGTATACTTCATGAATGCTTGTGGTAACTGGTTAAATATTTTTAAAGATCAAAATTTAATTTGAATTATTTAGGCTCACTAATTCACCCCCCATCTTAGTAATTGTACCTCTAATAATTGGTATTAGAGTAGGTCCTTTTGTAAAGGCTTAACATCTTGAAGGTGATCCAAGGTACAATATGTGTAGTCATCAAGGAGGTTTATCTACTAAGCAAGCATTAGTGTTTAATGGATCTAATTATTCTTTTTAGAGTGCAAGGATGAGGACATATATTATGTTCTTAGGGTTTGATGTATGGAAATTTGTTATGGATGGTTATGTTGTTCCTATTACTCTTTCATCAAGTATTGTAGACAAGAAGTTATTTTAGAACAATTCCAAGGTGATGAATGCTATCACTTATGGTCTTTTAGAGACTGAATGCACCAAGGTAATCCATTTTACATCTATTAAAGAGATATGGGAAAAATGAAGATCAATTTTGAAGGAGATTCAAAGGTCAAGCTTGTTAAGTCGCATATTCACATAAGGTAATTTGAAAGTCTCAAGATGAAGGAAGAAGATTCTATGGCATATTTTCTATAGAAATTTAATGAGACTATGAACATCATCGACAGAGTTAGAGATAATCTTGAAGAGGAAACTATATTCTAAAAGGTAATAAAGTCTCTATCTCTCAAGTCTGATTCAAAAGTATTTGCTATAGATGATCAATTGAAGATAGTCATAATCTTACTCAGTTGAAGATGGATCAATTCCATGGCACCCTTACTGCATATGGGATGAGAATAAATGATGATATACCACTAAATAAGAAAGTTGCATTCAAGATAGAGATTAATTCTAAGAAGAAGTTCCAAGGTAATAAATCCAAAGAGGATGATAAATCTAAAATTAACGAGGATGAACTAAGAAATTGAACATAGGTTCAAGGAAGTATAAGGGTAAATTACCATTTAAATGTTTCAATTATGGATAGATAGGACAATGCTCATAATTTCCCTCATAATCATGAGAATAAATATTATGAATAGCATTGTGAATGCCAAGATGATGACAAGAAGACACAAGAATAAAGGATTCAAAAAGTTTAACAATAAGAAGTTCTTCAAAAATAAGAAGAGTCTCTACAAGAAAGAAAATTATAGCTCATCAGATGAAAGTGAAGATAGTGACTCAAAATATTATCATGAAGATGATGGCTCTACTCAGGTTGAATATTTATTCATGGCTAAGGAAGGAAGTTGCTCACCTTAGAAGGTGTTTACTTGGAGTGATTCAGATAATGATGAAGATGAGGTGGACTATGAGACTATATTTATTAATGCACTTGAAGAACTAAAGATTGAGAAGAAGATCAATAACAAGATGAAATCTAAGATCAAGAACTATGAGGAAAAATTTAGTATATTTGAGGTAATAATGAATGAAGATGCCAAGGAGCATGAAGATATGATCAAACATCTCAATTTTCAATTAGAAATATTGTCTACAAGCCTTAAACATAAAGAAGAAGAATGTTTAAGGTATGCTTATGAGATTATGTCTTTGAAATATGAGTTAGAATTTTTTTTAAGAAAGGTGAAATCGTTTATCAAGTTTGATAAAAGTTCTAATCATCTTGATGATCTCCTAAAGAGTCAAAAGTTAGCTAGTGATAGATTTGGATTGGGTTTTCATGAAAATCCCAAAGTTGATTCTCAAGTTGACATGAATGTCAATAAGATAAAGGCGGATCATCCTTTGAAGAGAACTCATCAAACAAGGAATGAAGATGCTAACAAAATGAAGACAAATTAGATCAGACAACTAAATGCCATGAAGTATGCAAATTTCAATGGTTAGTACTATACTTGTAATCAATTTGGGCATAGATCTAGAGAATGTAGAAGACTTATTAAAAATGAGTTTACATGGGATTATGATGGGGGTCATAAGTCAAAAGGAGTGAGAAAGGTTAAGTTCTTCAATTGTCTTAATGAAGAACACTTTGTAAAAAATTGTCCAAATAAGGAAAGGCAAAGTAAGTCTTCTTTAAAAAAAGTAGTTTGTTTTAGTTATCATGACATTGGACACATTGATAGTTTTTGTCCAAACAATGCAAGATAAGCTGAGTTTCCATCAAGGAGTATGATTTACAAAACTATGAATAAAGAGGTCACATTGCTAGATTCTACAAACAAAGGTGATTAAGTTAAAATATATTTGATTAGGATCCTAGAGTGCAATATAGAAGGCAAGTGAAATCATTAAGAACAAAGGTGGTAAGTATGAATCATGATGATATTTTAGGTCCAAGTAATTTGTTTTCTATGGTGGAGAATGCTTCAAAATTTCAAGAGTACCAAGAGATCTCATTGTCTACTCATGTTGAAAATGAAGAAATCAAGCTCAAGGAGAAGACCAAGGTGATGATTAAGGCCAGTCTTGAGGTATGTATGGATCCAAGTGAACATCCTATTATTTTTGAATATGTGTCATGTAATTAACATCCATTTTTTGTGCCTAATGATGATGTTCCAAGTTGCAAGGATGATTCTTAAATAAAAAGGTATGTAATGAATCTATGTTGTCTCCATGTATTATCAATTTAATCATAGAAGAGAAGGATAATTTTGTAGTGGATGGGGATTTTATTTCTCCTAAGCCAAAGAAGAATAAGAATTTAAAATATCAAATGATCAAGGAGGAGATGTAATATGATGAGTTGTTTTTATTTTAGAGCATTGAGGTACATAAGGTGTCTCTATCTATGCTTCTAAAGAGCTCCTTTTAGTGTAGAAACATGTTTGTGTGATCAAGATGATAATGCCAATTATATAAGGTATTTTGATAAGGGGGAGAAATAGTTCATGACCTTGTTTCAAAGGTTTGGGAAGGAACTATAGTATAGAGTTAGAATGGGTGGTTCCAGGTGGCTTAATAAGATTGATGTAAATTTAAAGAAGTGTTTGGTTCTCAAAAAAGTTTGTGCATTTCTTTGTGATGTGATCCAGGTGTTTCTAAGGTTTCAAGGTATGTATGTGCCAATTGAAGATTTTTTAGTACTCTCAATTTTTGGTTTAAGGACAAGCAAGCCTAAAAAGGGTTATAGGATGTATGGGTTATAAAAGGCATGAAATATTAAATATTGGTACATAATTATGTGATGTGTGTCTCTAGGTGTGCAATTAGTTTCATATTTATGTGTTGACTAGAAGGAGGTTTGTTGGCCCTACTTGTTTTGAGATTCTAGGGTATTGGGATATATTAAAAAATCAATATGCCTTATGATATTAGGTTTAAGGGTTCTTAATATTTTTAATGGTCCAAATGGGTGGTCAAATAAATATTCACATATATTTTAAGGTTTATGGGTATTAAATTATTCAAGATTTTGTCATTATGGAGGACCAATTGGCTAGTAAGTTTATGAAGCAATTATGTTGAAAATAATAGATTGGTGATTAAAATTGGTGTGATTAAGGGGGAATATGAGATTTCTCTATATATGTATTTTTAGGTCTAGAATATGTGTCTACTAAAAATTGTGGGGTCTACAAGTTTTAGGTAGTGCTACAAGGAGGCTAGACACACCTAGTTTGAAGAAGAGTGTTTTTTTCTTAGTTTCTCCAAAAATAATAAGGTATGTGTGTTTCAAGATGAGTTCTCAAGTTGGTTTAGTGAATATTTACTATTTTATGAGTGGAATGAAGTTTTATTGCTGGTCCTTATGGTATCTTGAGAGAAAAGGATAGTAAGCATGTGTGGTGATTCTTCATGGTGTGTAGAGATCTAAAGATGCTCAAAAGGTGAAATTTCTCAAATTTCTTAGGAGGTCCCTCTTAGATGTTTATTTATGTGTTTCATCACATTTATATGGTTTTGTGTGTTCTTTATTCATTGGTTTCAATACTTGGTTGAAGAGAGTGTTGACATGGAGCAAGAGGAAGTTGTCAAGACAAGAAGAGGTTGGATCAAGGTAAGGGGGAGTTTGTATAATCTTTATAAGATGTTCATTTCCTATTTTATGGTATTTCTAGGTCCTCAAGGTCATTTGGTTGCCACTTTTTCATTATGTTAAAGGGGGAGAAATTTCTTATTATGGAAAGTTCCTGTTATGGGAGTGTTTAAAGAAAGAGAATGTGAGCTATATATTGCTAGATATGATGGTTGTTGACATCAATGACAAAGGGGGAGATTGTTGGAGAATTGTCATGATGATGTCATGGTTTTATAATATATGTATCCTATTAAGTGGATGAAGTACTTAGATAGACTAAGTGACAATGATGAAGTGCACAATGTGCTTGTTCTAGTGTGTTTTATGTATGGCTTATTGATCTTCAGTATTGACATGGATAGAGAGGATCAGGGATGAGTATGGTGATTTGAGAATGTGAAATAGGTACATAAGATTTTATATAAGTTTTGAGATATTGTGTTCATGGGTGGAATTCATCTAGTAGTCCATAGTTTTCATCTAGATAGTTTGGGTTTAGTGGTAGAAAATCTGAGTTGGCATTTTGATGACATCACCATTGCCATGTGTGAATGAGACAAAGGTAATTGGTCATATGGTTGTGATCTAATTATCCCGTAGTCTTTATGTTATATATATAAGTTCATGCATTAAATCATGGTTAAATATATGATGGTAAAAAATTGGCTTCTTAGTCAGTATTTATTGTTTTCCAATACTTAGCCAAATTTGCAATATAGCCAAAAAGAGTTGAGTAAGCATGTTGATGAGGTAATAATTTGTACACATGGAAGTGTTATGATAAAATTATCATACATGTTTATTATTTTTTTTCCCTAGTTTATTTTTTCTAATTTTTATATCATACGATGTAGCGTGTTGAAAGATATGCATATACAAAGATGGGCTCCCAAGTAGTTTGACTATGTTTTTCCATAGCCACATTTGCATAAGGCAAAAAAGAGCTGAGTGAAAATTTTGATGATGTTAAATATTTAATGTGTCAAGTTCTCAAGAGAAACTAATTATATGGTTTTCTTTAATTTTGAACATAGATGATTTACACTAAATTTGAGATCATGCACTGAAACACAATAAAAGTTATGCTTGTTCAAAGTTGGCCTCTCAAGCAGGTTTTGACATAGTTGGTTATGTGATAGAATATTTTGATAATTCATTTTAATGGGATTATATCTCACACACATGAGATTTATAGTAGTAGTGTGTTACATGGTTGGATTATCCTATGTGAGGAGATCATCTGGTCTAAGTTTGAGATCATACATGTAAGTGTAGAATAAGTTATTGAGGTGCAAAAATGGCCACTCAGGCATATTGAAAGGGTCCCCATAGTCATTTTTTGAAAGATTTAAAGCTCGATCAAGATCTATGAGGCATATTACTCTAAGGATTTAGGAAGAAACTAGATGAGGGTAGGTGCATGATGTTTAATGACTGAGCAAAGGTATATGATAATGATCCAACAATGAGCATGCATTCATATAGATTGATCAAATAGTAAGCATTG
>JARHVA010001424.1:3040000-3050000 GCA_037957365.1 Torreya grandis | reverse complement strand
ATATTTGGCTAAAAAACCAAGTCAACTTCCCCCTTAGTGATTAAATCCAAGTAAGTAGGCCTTGGGAAGACAATTATTTCATGCTTTGTGGTGTTTAAGTGATTTGGAGATGTGTGCAAAATAAAAGAGAAAAAAATTGTGACTAAATTGATAATTTGAACAACCACCTAATTAATTTATGTTTATTACTCTAAGCATGCAAGCAACTAAAAAGAAAATGAATTACTTACTAAAAAAAAGAGGTTAATTCCTTGATTATGAAGAGTACATATTCAGTTCAAGTGATTTTGTATGCAAACAATGTAGAATAGAGTTGAATAAGTTTCTACTATTATATAACAGCAAGATTTAAAAGGACATAGTTGAATAGGTCAACTATGTCTTTGATATATAAGATAAACTATAGAAGTGTGTTGAGATGGTCAACCAAGTTGTCTATAAGGATGTAGTTTTACAGACTGAAAACTTGTGAAAAATAATACTAAAAAAGAAGAACTAAAATGATAGAGAGAATAAGAATAAACCTTGATGGATTGTAAGATGTTTAGATTGCAAAATTTTATGTTGTAATGCAAGTGTTGAGTCAAGTATTCTACTAACAGAGTCAACTAGTTTGACAAATTTTTCAAAACCTGTGTGTCGATAAAGAAGTTGTGAATAGAATCAAATGGCTTGTCTATGTTTGAAGACATGTATGTTAAAAGAGGATAATTGCAAATAGAGTCAACTAGTTTGACTATGTATGAAAATCTGGAATTAAAGAAGAAGATTGTGTTGAACTAATCAATCTAGTCATCTATATTTGGAGAAGACTTTCACATATAGAATAGAGTCATTTTGGAGTGATTATGTGTTAAAACTATGAACAAACCATTAGAACTATACCAATAGGTTTGATATATTACTATAAAAATAAAAATATATAATATGATGACAAAATAAAAGTGTGAAAGAAAACCTACAAGGGTTTGATTCACATCAAATTCACCAGAATGTATGTAAAGGGAAATGAAACTAATATGTTAAGAAATCCTAGCTCAGAGAAGATAAATTCTACTTACACTTTTGATTATTGATACATTAGATATTTAAGGTCATGATGAATATGGATCCACTAGACCTAGCTAAGGGATCTCTTATCATAATAACATCACCAGAGACGGTTCTAAATCCTCTAGTCAAGCAACACCATGTAATAACCCTAGCTAGGTCCTATGTTTTCATATTCACAAAGTATAATGAAAATTAAAGTAAATCTAATTTGGTGCTCACCAAAGCTTATGACACAAAATGAGGGTAATAAACATAAAATGCAAACATGCATAGGAAAATCCTAATTAACCTATGTATAGGTATAACCCTAATGTATGGAAAGAGTAATATATTCAAAAGACATTGCTTATTCTACTTCTATCTACTAGAATAAAGGAGTAAAGTTAGAGACACTTACCTAAAATATTAACATGTCAAGACTCAATCTCTCACATAGCCAAAGGTGATTCTCAAGAGGTTGTTGGTTTGTAAGGATCACTAAAAAAGTCCAAAGAATCCAAGAATTTTTCACAAGATAATATTACTCTCCAAGTATAAATCCTAAGCTATAACTCATTAAGTAGAATGGTGGCATAGCAAATTGTAAAGAAGCACAAATGAATAATTAAATTCTTGTCTCTCTAATAAATTGTGAAATGAATATGTATATATATTTGGATCTAACCCTAAACCTTTTTGAAATTTTAGTTGATAGGATCAGCCCAATCGATTCTATATCATTATAACATGTTATTATAAATTTGAGTAGAGGGTTGATGGGGTTGATAGTGTAATACAAACCATCAAAAAGGGTTTTAGTCTTAGTAAGGGGATAATGAAGAGGAGATAAGGCTTAGGGAAGAGAGTAGGAGAAGGTTGGATTGATAGAAAGTGATGATATAGGGGAGAACAATCCTATGAAGCACTAATGGTCTAACTACCCCTTTCTCTATACACTTTTTAAGCCATACACTCAAAGAGATTGAGACTCAATAGGTTCCTATAAGATATAAAGTGTTATTAATTTATAAAGTTTTAAAATATTATGTGTATACAAAATGCACCATAAATCAAGCACAAAAATGAATGTGTATCAAAGTATGGTGCAGTAAACTTATCATAAATGATAGCAGTAAACTTATAGATTGGGTTTTATTTATTTTTATTGTTTTTCATTGATGTTTGGTTCCCTCCACAAAAGTAACAAGTAAATTCCTTTCCATATGCAAGTAACTTTAAGATTATCAAATTTTATATGCACATAATTTTTTTATTTTTTTGGAAAAATTGGAGAACATATAGTTTAAATACCCTATCTTGGAAAGCAATATTTAAATTTGTTCTAATGGAGTTGGTAAATAAAATATTGGAATGGTACATGTGAGAGGAGAGGTTATAGGGTTAAAATAATCCAAATATATTTTTTAGGTTAAGGGAATATTTTTAAAATATCCTATTTTGGACTTGGTGATACAAGGGTGTAATTCATGTAACACTTGCAACATTAGTTGTAACCTTTATGGTCAGCCATTATTTTTTCTAAAGGTGGTCATGTGGCCAGCCAAACTATAGGTTTTTGGATGTTCTAGACACAATAGAATGGTTTTTTTTTGTGTTTTGAAGCTTATATATATAGCTTTTGTGATAAATTTATTCAGTGATGTATAAAGATACATTATCTATAGAAACTAACACCTTCAAAAAGATAATTTTCATGACACCACACACTTGTGCTATTATATATCATATTGTGATTTATAGGTCCACTAGGATCCTTATACTTGACAAAGCGTAAGTGTCAAATTGGAGGTTGGAGGCTCCGTTGGAGGCTAGAGGATAATTACCCTTCTCTAATTAGCTATTCACTTAGATTTTGGGTTCACTACTTGAATGACAATTTTGGTAGCAGTAGTTTGCTTATTTTAGTTTTAGTTTTGGATTTCTATCCATGATATTCATGACATAGAGTAGATATGATTTTTTTGATTTTAAATCTCTCATCGCACAGCATCTCACCTCTTTACTGATAGGGGAGAAGATATTACATTTAATATTATTATATCAGTGACAAATAATAGTATGAGTTGATAGGGGTTGTTAATAGTAATAGTGTTGAGCAAAGGTTCTCAGCATTTGGTGGACATCAAGAAGATATGCCATACATAGTATGGTTTGGTCACTTTGATGGGTTTCTAGGTAGACCTTTATGTGGATAGATGGAGTTAGATAGACCCTGATCATGTTTTAATATAGTACACTATAATGATCATGGGTGATGAACAAGCATTGATTATGTCTGTCAACATTTTGTGCCACAACTCATAGGGTAAGCTTCTATATGGAGTGACATCATTTTTAGTTAGTATGAAGATGTACAATACACCATTTTTATTTGCTTAAAAGTTTCTTTGATGACTTCAAAGTCATTGCTCTTGTTCTTTCATCTTTTATACCCCTTTGAATCAAGGGCGAGTTTTTTGGGTCATATAATCCAAAGTATTTTTATTTTTTACTTTTTTATTTGTAGGTTAATAATGTTTTAATTAAATAAGCTTGTGAGTTGGTTCATGAGAATCACTTAGATCTTATAACCACTAACAAAAGATATAAAATATTTTACCTTCATGGTAAATAACATACCAAAATAAAATTTTATGTGAAATAATCTCTCTATAATGTAAATTCTAAGTTATTGTCCTACTATAGGTGCCAACAATGGGGGTTCTCTTAAAGTCCTTGATTAAATTTAGATAATTATTGTAATTGAATTTGATTTACACAATTTAGCTCATGTAGATCAATATTAATTTCATTTTCATTATCATATTCCTATTCATGAATCTCATTATCAATTTCAATGTGAAATTAATTTTTAGGAGACCAATTAATTTGGGCAATAACATTATTAGTTCAATAAAGAATATCTTTACTTGCCATTGTATAAGAAATCAAAGGAAGCTACATATGTAAAATAGAAATACCACTTAATCTAGCATTATGCCTTAAAGGCATACAATATGATATGAATCAAACAATTATAATGACTATGAATACAATACAAACAAAAATCAATGTAGAGGGGTGATCTAGGCAAGGGTTTAAATAATTGTGTGTGTTGTCAAATATGCTTTCTCATTCATTGATTAGTGTCAGCCCAATGTTTTAGAACACTAACTCCAGAGGCAAAATAATTCATATATCCCACTAATCCCATTATTGAGGGTACATTAAGATTAAATTTCATGTAAGATACACTAGTCTCAAGTGGACCACAAATTAAATGTCTAAAATAGGCTTCTCATGGTATAAACAAGTGATCCTAGGCATTTATTATATACCATAAATAAGGTGAAAACTAAATTATATATTTAGTATTATACAATGGCTTTGAGTATTGGGGTAAACTTCTCATGTCTAAAATAGAGCACCACTAAGCCCTTTGGAATAGGAAATAAGTAGTTTTAAAACTACTCGAACACAAGTGAATATAAAATAAAAACACATTTGTGTATATATTGTTAGTAATATGGCCTATCAAGGCCAAATTACTACCCCTATTATCTAAAACTTTCCCAAAAATGGTCAATTTCCTTTTATAGATGGTCAAACTTGTCAATTATGGTCTAAAAATGCAAATTTTGGTCAAAAAATGTCAAAAAGTGGTTAAAAAGCATAAAAATGATTTCAAAAGTAATTAAATCATGCCAAAAGAGTTTTAAATAAGTTCAAAAACATGAAAATAACCCACATGTGCTATTTTAAAAATTTAAATCATGGAAAAGGTCAAAATTTGTATTTTTGCATGTAATGCCATGAAATTGTTCTCAAAGTTTCTTTTACAAGTGGTGGAGGGCCTTGGTTTCCTTTTGAAAGGCAAAAAAAAATCTTTTTCCTTCATTTTTGAAGCAATAGTATGAAATCCATACATCCAAGGCTAGGAAAGTCTTTTTCAAGGAATTACCAAACTTTAAAAGGAATTCCATGGCATTTCATGGCCATACAATCCCTAAACCATCTTTTTTTTGTTTTTTGGCACAAAGAGACATGCCTTTAGGTTTTCTACTAGTACGGTCTAATAGAGGAAGATACAAATCTCAAATTTAGGGTAAATAAACTAGACTCAAGGGGATTCCTGATGGTTTAATTAGTTTCTTAATTACATTCTCTAGGCTCAATAACCATCCAGTTGAAGTTAGGGAAAATTATGTTGCCTAGAATCCAAAAAGGCAATTGTTTTTATTCAATTTCTCTTCACCTAGGTAGAGTTTTAGAGAAATTCAACTTGTTCCAAAATTTTGATGACTTTTTATACCATTCCATGGCATCCTTTAGTTGTTCTTAATCCAATTCATGGTCAAACAAAGGTCATAAACTTAGCTAGTTCAAATCTACAGTTAACAACCTTGTAAAGAGAATTTGTATGGTCTAAGGAGGAGTAATTAGCTTCAAATTTGCAAGAATTTGTGTTTTCACAAGTTTTGCATCAATTTTTCATGACTTCCATGCATAACTCTTAGAGATTTTCTAGGTTTTATCACTAAGAAACCCTATCTCCATGTTTTCAAGGTGTCTCAATGAGCTAGTTTTGCATATTTTAAGGAATCTTTGCAAATTTTAAGGTTTTTTTTGGATAAAATCATGTTTGAGTTTCATCCTCTTTCTCTCCTATTATGGCATGAAGTTTGATATGGTGTGATTGTCATGAGTCCTTGTTTGCATTAAACCCCCTATTTTGATCTTCTCATACTCCTCCATGCTCTTTTTCACCATCATCCTAGTCTCTTCATACCACTACCATACTTAGTCTCTTCACTATGTTTTTCTTCCTTTTCTCCCACCCTCTATCCTATTCACGCCATCTTTCCATTTCACTCACACCTCAAACCCCATATCCATTCCATGAAGCTTGTCAAGAGGGAAAAGTTGATAAAAATCACCATCAAGCATGATCATGAGGTACATAAAAAATCAAATCATCAAAATAAAGTCATAAATGATGACCTAAAGTAGAGGTATGAGTCTCAAAGCCACCTTGGCTCAAGAATGGAAACCTTTTGATTTTAAGGACTTAAAGATAAAACAACATATGGCAAGGGTAAATAAGGTCATCAAATCATGATAAAGGAGTTTAAGGACCAATGAAGTATCAAAATCAGTCCATACATTGACAAGATAATCATCTACAACCACATTTTGCTTAAGCCATCTTCATGCTAGTTTGTACATAGATACAGTCAATGGTTCATTTTGATAAATTTCTTGATGGTTTGGGGTATTTAAGGTGAGGTATGGACTTATATAAGATCAAATAATGCTAGTATATATGTTTCAAATATAAAATATAGTCTACTTGTAGCAACATATAGTCTACCTGTAGCAACATACAAACTGCCTGTAGCAACATATAATCTCTACTCATAACAATACACAATCAAGTACCTTTCAAGATATTTCAAGTTCCATTCAAGGAGAATTCAAATTAAGTGGACTATATAAATATTAAATATTTTCAAGTAATATAAAACAAATTTTATCAGGTCATGAATTGAAATTTTAGAGCCCATTCTATGGAATATGCTAGTATAGAGGCCTAAATGCCTTGTTTAAAACACAAAGCTTGCAAGAAAGAGGTGTAAAATATGGTTTCAAAAATATTAAGAAGGATATTGAGATAAATTAAGATATTTTTTACATTAAATAAATAAATAAACCATGATTTTTTTCTTAAAAACATCAAAACTTAGTCAAAATATAGACAGTCCATGCACAAAGATCAAAATTTAGAGAAAATTAAAGATTCCAAGAGCTACAAGTGGAGTCAAGACTTGAAATTTTGTATAGAAAGTAATAATGATTTTTAAAACCATAGAAAAAATTTAATATTCATTTTTTAATGGAGATACCTTTTTTTCTTAGAACTCAGCCTATTCGTTTGAGGTCACCATTGGAGCATCCTTCATTCTAGAGTGCTACGGAAGCTTCTAGTGCTAATTAAAAGATCGATAAGCATGGTATTACATCTTTAAATCACAATAATACATAAAAGAGTGTAAAATATCTTAATTTTACACAAATCATGCTCATAAAAGCTTATGCAAATAAATAGGCATACAGGCCAAAAAGAGGTTTTTTGACTTTTCAAGCAAATTATATTTTAAGAGTTTCTTAATAGCATGGTATATGTCCCATAATTATTTTCTAAATTTTTTTGAATATTTTAAGGTATTATTTTCATCATGGTGAAATTTTCATTTTTTGTAGTTCTAGACACCCTTCCTAGCCTCCTGTTCAGATGCTCATATCTTTCACCACATGTAGAGTGTGGATAAATGATTTTAATATGTTTTGAGGACCAATATTTATTTATAATTAATAAAAAATTAATACTATTTTATGTTATTTACTTTATTAACAATCACTAAAACCATAGGTAGCTCGAAATGCAGTTAAAATCCCACAAGCAAATTTTTCCATGTGGTAACTTTTCATATCTTTCACATGGGAGCTGAATATTTTCAAGGATGTCATAGGGGTAAATTTTATACACATAAATGTAATTTTTTTATTATTTGGAGGTTTGTACCTCATGAATCAATAGTTTGAAGTTCTAGCTTTAGAACCTTCCTAAGCACCTTAAAAACTAGTTTAAAAAAAAATGGATTTTATTTAAATAAAATAACCATGAATCAACATAAAACATTTTCAAACATAAATTACACTTATATAGGATTCCATAAATGTAAATTTTATGCATGGAATTATTCAGATGAAGGCATAAATCATGTTTTTAATGGAAAAAAACATTTAAAATGAAGTACAATGCAGTTCAAAGGAATCTAATCATTGGAGATCTAATCCTAGAAATTTTTATTTATCCTTAAATTTTAATTTGATCAGAAATCATCATGTAAGATCCCCTACTAGCTCAATCAAAATGACCATTATGTTGGAAAATGGCACAAAATAGGCCTAGTCAACCCTGTTGTCTAAATGGCAAAGGTTTTCTCATCAACATCACAATTTTGGTGATGAGGAATTATTTTTCAGGTGTAATTTTTATTTTTTCAGTTTCATGGTGTCCAAGTACACAAATTAGCCTTTAGGCTTAACTAGTCTAGTTGGCTTAATTCTTCAAAGGGCTATGTTAGAGTTTGGCATTAGAACAAGCTAACAAAGAGTTAAAAATGAGTTTATAAACCATATATATTCTATTCTCATGAATATTCATGAAAATTTCAGCCTCTAGGGTCCCTTTTCATGCAAGATGGAGTTAGTTAGAGTTGACTAGTCAAGCTTATCATGCATCTTCCTTGTTTTTCATGCAAAGGGGAATGTTCTGTTGTCCCAACTCAGCTTTCAAAAAATCAAGTGGAGTTACTTATTTTTATTTTGTGTACCATTACATGTAAATAAGGTTTGAATTCTAAAATGGGCCCACCATCCCTTCTATGCCAAAGTTTGAAACAAAGCATGTAATTTTTGTGGAGATAAAGCTTTTTATGAATTGTTTAGTCATTATAAAAGGATTTGATCTTGAGTTGAGTCAACCAAGACTAATCCTTCCCCTTTTTCAATACCAATTATCTATAGTTAGGGTTTGAAACATATTTATTGGCTTAATTAAGCCATTTTTTTAGAATTCTTAAAGCAAAAGAAGAAATTATAATCTGGACCACACATCAATAAAGAAGATTTTATTTTGCATATGAGTTTTGACAAAGAATAGTGTGTATTTGATTATATATCATTATATACTAGAGATTATATCTCATTTTGGTAGGTCCCTTCCTCACCTATTATTTTCTATCTCATGTTTTGCAAGCCACTTGAAGAGGTAAAAGAAAATTTTAACCCAAAATTCCTCTCAACCCTTCATTTGAAATATTTTTGCTTAAGGACAAAATAGGAATTTTATTATTTTATATCTATGCATTAATTTCAATAGTTTCCAAAGAATATAAACAATTCAGGTGCATCACCCATTCAGATAGGTTTTCATTTCATTTTTTCCCTTCCCCTTTTCATCCCAACAAATCATAGTAGATCAGATTTAATTGATAAATTTTAAGGGAACCAGCCCTCTTTGGAGGTTCTTCTCAACATAGAGTCACCCACACTTTGAGAAGTTCCCATTGTATCAACTAGGTGATGGTGTGCTTGCACATCTTTAAGGAGGGTGCACTCTAGATTGATAACATATATATCAATAAATTTCAAATGAGGTTGAAAGAAATAGATTATGTGTTGGATTTATCCAAGGTGACAAGACAACCTCTTCATTGTTGGATTAATCTAAGGTCAAAGAGGATTAAATCATTATGTTTCTAATTTTATCCAAGGTTGAATGTTGTTTTATTTTATTGCCACAAATTTACATAAATATGTATGGAATACTATGAAAATATCAAGAATACAAGAAGTGATGTTATAAAAATTCTAAATTCACTAAAATAATTACTCTATTTTGAATTAAAATGAATCAAACTAATAGATTGAAACTAATGAAGTTTAAATATGGTATTATATAGATCTGATAGTGAAATATAATATATTAAATAATTTTACAAAACTAGAAACTAGCTAAAAATAGTAAATAGGCCTACATCTATGCAAACCTTCCTAGAATATGTTTTATATGCTGACTATGCATGACAACCATTACTAAAACCTACTTATAAAGTCCTATATACTATGTTTTGACTAAATGCATGATTTTAAATTTTGATGGGATACGTTCATAAGAGGAAGATAGGGCCACAATGTGGCCTTATATACTTAATGTAGCCATGTCTTGATTGACTATACACCTTGTTTGTCTATTTAAGTCTGTTCCACTATATATCATGGTTTGATAATTATTTTTTTGTGTTGATATGACATGAAAAATAATTAAAAATCATAAACCCTTGTTCCTACATAAAAAAACATAATAGATATGAAATGAAAAAGGGGGAATAGGGTTATGTGA
>JARHVA010001424.1:3017500-3035000 GCA_037957365.1 Torreya grandis | reverse complement strand
AGCTGTTGCATATGATTGAGCCTTTTGAGCTGTTATTTCATTCTACCATTGAGATGTTACAGTTGGCATAGACTTCCAAAGATGTTCATGAAATTCATCATGAACTTCTGAAGTAACTGCCATGATGGATTTTTCTTTAGGAGAATAAAATTCTCTGGTCAAAAAATCTGCAAGAGAATTCTTATGTCCAGGAATATGTTCAACTATAAAATCAAAATCTGAAAGATAGGTAGCCCACCTTATCAATCTGCTCACAGAACCTTTCTTAAGATTATCTACTAAATTAAGTATACTCATAACATTTTTAAGATTAGAGTGAACAATAAAATGTTCAGATCTCACAAAGAACATAAAGGCTTGAATACCTTTGATGATAGCAAGGATTTCTTTGTGGGTAGAATGGTAATTCACCTGAGCTTGCTTGAAAGTACCTGAAGCATATCTGTAAGGTTTCTCTGATCCATCAGATAATTTTTCTTTTAATATTGCTCCCCAATAGAGGTCTGAGGCATCTATCTCAATGATCTTTGTGCCACTACCTGGTAACTACAAAGGGGGAAAATTAGAACATTTTTCTTTAATTCACTAAACTGCTAGAGTCATATCCTAATTCCATGTAGGAGGAGTTTTAGACAATATTTTATTCAAAAGTAACCTATTCTGAGCAACATTAAAATAATGTCTAGCAATCTAATTAACACATCCTAAAAATCTCTAAAGCATTTTTTTATCAGTCAATTCATCAGGAAAATTTTGTATATTCTGTAACACGTGGCTGAATAAGAACTTCTCCTGATCTTATAGTAATGCCAAGAAAATCTATTTCATCCTTGAATGTCACCATTTTCTTTGCTAACAGAACTAACCCATTATCAAACACAATCTGATAAAACTATTCTAAGTGCTTCAGATGTTCCTTAGGATTTTTACTAAATATCAGAATATCATCAATATATACAATGATGAATTTACTATAGGTAGAAAAGATTTCATTCATCATTTTTTGAAAGATACTTGGAGTTTTCTTAAGACCAAATGGAAGAACATTCCATTCGTATTGACCAAAAGGTGTCACAAAAGCTGTTTTGTATCTATCTGCTTCATTAACTTGTATCTACCAAAAACTAGACTTTAAGTCAAACTTGCTATATAATTTACTACCTATAATTCTTTTCAGAATTTCATCTTTAGAGGGAATGGGGTGTTGAACAAGAATCACATGCTTATTTAGAGGAATGTAATTAATCACTAGCCTTTTCTTTCCCCTAACTTCTTCACTGCATTTATTGACATAAAACGCTTCACAACCCCAAGGGCTTTGTGAATCTCTGATCAGTCCCTGGTCTTTTAACTACTGTATTTCTACAAAACATTCTTCTCTTAAAGAAGGTGACATGCCAGAATGATGTGCCTTGAATTATGGTTCAACAGGCTTACCATTTTTACCATTGACCATTTTTATCTCAATCTGACACTCATGAATTTTTCTATGCTAAAAAGCTAATGGATTTTTAGAACAACAATCTTGCACAATTTTTGCAAGTATAGGATCTATATCAGCTTTACAACAATTAATTTTCTGATGTATCCACTGAGTATTTAAAGGTTTTCTATTTTTCCCTTTTAATGGCACCTTACATTCATATCTAGATTTTTTATATAGAGAATACTTCTGAGCTAAAATAATCTCATGTTGTTGTATGGTGATTGGATAAAAGTAAGACAGATTATCAGATCCAAACATCATATCAAACATGGGCATCTCATGTTGTATAACCTTGAAGATGAAAATTTTATTTCCTAAGACAACAGGAATACTAACTAAATATTCAAAAATAATTGTCTTAGTGTTGAAGGTTAATCTCACAAAATTTGGATGCCACATATCTTCTGGTATATCATGAAATCTAGCCAAAGAAGCATCAGCACTAGTATCAAGCAAAACATCTAAGGAATATGGTTTAAACCCTTTCCATTTGATACTGATTTCACAAATAGGATTATTAGTTTCACGAACTAAGACTTGATGAATATTATTATTTTCCATGTGAGTAGCTTCAATATGGTTAGCTACTTGAACTAACTCTTCCTCAAAGAGTCTTTCATTTTCATCTTCTTCTACTTCTTCACGTAGAAGTGCTTCTAACTCAGTCTGAGCTCTTACCAGAAAAGCTTGAAGAGATGAAACGTGTTTTGTACGCCATTTCTTTCTTTCAGAGGTTTCTGGGTTATAGCTATAATATACTTTAATTTCTTTATGTTTTGCCAGACTATGTTTAGCAAATTGTTGTATCAGCATATTTTTTTGCTGCTAAACTTGTTCTAACTGCTTCAAATATCTTTTCTCAGTTTCAGCAATCTGTTGTTGTAAAAACATTTTCTCAGACAACATATAAATAGGCAGACTATCATACTTGTCTTTCAGAGACTGAATTTGTTATGACAAACTCAAACTATCAGAGAAATGAGTAGCAGAATACTGACTAGAATGCATATTTATCTAAAATCCAATTTTTGAATAAAGATCTGAAGACTCTGAGTCAGAACTGAATTCTTCATTATTCATATTAATGCAATTTTCTAAATCTGATTCTTCATCTAGATATTCAAGATCATATTCATATTCAGCTTCATCAGTAGAAATGAACACATACTCATCTTCATTGAGATCATGAATTTGAAGAAAATTAATTTTCTTCGAATGTTTCCCTTTTTGAGGACATTTTTTTGCATAATGTTCTCCCTGGCAGAGAAAACATTTCACAGGGGTTTTCTGAAACCCGTGTTTCTTCTTTCTAAAGATTTTCTTTTTCTGAAAAGATTTTTTGAAACTTGGCTTTCTAGACCATTTAGCAGTAGATGAGAAATCACATTTACAAGAAGACTTATTTTTCATCTTACTTTTTGCTCTATGCTTTTTATACTAAAAAACATCTGTACAACCAAACATATCATCTATTGAATTACAGAACTTGATACCAAGCTGTTTATGGAACTGTAATGTTTCTTTGTGTGCTTTTCTTTCATCACACAACTTCTGATGTGTTCTTTTAATATACTGATTAATTCTACCAAATGACATAGTAGAATACTGAGAACCCATGGCTATCTTATACTTTTCTAAGAAATACTGAGGAAATGATTCAACATATATAACTTTTAAAGCAGGATTAAACATTTCACCAGATGCATAGAGTAGATTTTCCATATAACACATATTATTCTAAGCATGTCATATCACATAGCTGAGCTCTAAGAAACTTAGATCTATTGGCTTCTTTTTCATCTTCTATTATGCCAACAAATTTTGCATATATAGCTTGGCATAAACATGGTACTGGTTCTGAATGATTCAAAATATTCTGCTTATACTGAATATCACCAGCATCCCACCAATCTTTTATATTACCTATGAAGCCATTAACTATCTATTAAGCTACAGTTTTGAAATCTCTTTTTAAACCAAACATCTACACACTAGCCCAAGATAACATTGCATGACACATTTCCTTTCTACGAGTAGGAGACTCACAATTAAATTTCCAGAAAAAGGGTTGTAGGCTTAAAGTTTTGAACTGTGAATCTAGAGGAGGCCTGGAACTTTCTCCTTCAGAGAAATAGCTATATTTTTTTGGATCATCTAATTTAGTCATGCCTAACTTGAAAGCTTTATCTATAGCATCAATATGAGGATCTTTTATACTCAAAGGAGTTATAATTCTATCAGTTCCTTGTTCCTTCTATATTTTCTCTACTTATTCCCAACTAAGAATGTCAGCAGTCATAGGATTCAAATTTAAAGGGTGAATCTCTGTATTCTGTAAGGTAGTGGGAAGAAGTGCTATATGTTATTGCTGAGAAGAGACTTATCTATTTAATGAATCAATTCCATTAGAGATAACAACAACTTGTGTTTCAATAGAAGAAACTTTTGATTTTAATTCCTCTTGACTATGTGCTATATCTGCATTACCAGTAACAACAGTTTCTATCTTTTTACTAAGATCTTCTTTCTTTTGCAAAAGACTACCAGATTCTTTTTCTATCTTCTGAGACATCTGATGAGAATGAACTCTAGCATTGAAATCAATAGTTTTCAAAGATTTAACAATATCTCCCTTCTGATATTGTTTAATACTTTTTAACATCTTAGAAATCTGATCTAGACTAGATTGAATACTGGCTACTTTCGTGTTTATGCACTTAGTTGCCACATTATTCCAGTTCATCAATCTAACTTCTATAGGCTGGTCTAGACTCTTATCAGCTATTCTAAGATAATAAATTTGGGCTCTTTTTTGTCCATCAAAAGAGTATTGATTGAAATCAAAAACCTTAGGAAAACCTTTTTCTGTGTATGACATCACCCTGAGGAGTCTTCCATGTATGACCTTCTTCCTATGAATCAGGAGGATTATGAGAAGTGCTTTCCATATGCATATTCCTTCATTGAGATAATAATTGCTTATTTTTCTCAAACAGTTTTTGCAAATCTATGTCTCTTTTAGTCATGTTTATGATAGCATGACTGGGCTTGCTAAGGATATGTTTGCAGTCTAAACAACAGAAGGAATCTATTTGAGGATCATGCACCTTTTGGGTATGAGGACATTGCTTTAAAAAGGTCAATGATGAGGTAGAAGTAGATACTGAAGGATTATCAAAATGGATTATAGATTTATCAGGTAAATCTTTTACAAAGGTTGCTCTTGATAGGGATTTATGAGGTGGTTGGATATAGTCTGTATCTACTACCCATTTTCGAGGAAACTTAAGGTCAGACCATGAGATTGCTTCTACAGGTAAGATTTGACTATTGGGAGTGCCTCTGCTCACCACGCTTTTTCCAGGCATAGGTGTATGCTTAACAGTAGGACACAAGGTGTTAGTTAAGTGATACATAATTAGATATTGCACGGCAAGTGGACAAGAACCAGCAATCATGTAAAGACTTGAGGTTTGCAAGAAAAGTTTAAATATTTTATTTAAATTATTTTCTTGATGAATAGCTATTGGATAGTTGGGGTAGATAGTAGTGTAAACTGAACCAGCATGTAAAACAATTTGTAGAGTAGCTTGTAACCAAGCAGAGAAGGAAAGATGTCTATTATCAAGCAAACAGGCTAACAGACTAACATTTAGACCATGTCTAAATAAAGGATGTATACCTATACAGATAGCACCTATATGTAAAAATTTATATTTAGTTTGAGACCTTAATGAAGCAATAGTTTTATCATCAAGGATTTGAAGATAATACTTATCTTGTGCATAAGACTGGATTTGCAAAGTATTTTCAACAACCTTAATGTTGGTCTTAGCAACTAGATTAAAGGAGGACAATTTATCATAGACTTCATTGGGCTTTTAAGGGGGTAAATTCCAAGCAGGACTAGGAATAGATTCATCTATTTCTAGAGTTTCAGAATTAACAGTCTATTCACATAAATCAGTAAGAGTATACATATCAGATGTACCTGGAGTAATATATGTAGCTTGATCCAGAGCTTCCATTGTCACACCTATTATTGGTACTTAATCAGGTCCTCAACACACCTATCCATCAGCATAAATAGGACCACGCCACTTCCCTATCTTTAGCACTAAACTAAATGTGATACTAGATCAACAGTAACAATACTAACCAAATACCAACTAATAAGGAATACTTAGATTGATTAGAAATAAATGTAGACTGAAAACTCAAATGAAAGATTGCAACATGGCTTTATCAATATTCAGTACTTGGCTCTGATACCATTTACATAGGATCTTTTCAAATTGCCCTTTCTTATATTATATAGCTATGACAAAGCATTACAAAGCCATTACAAAGCTTACAACAAAGTATTACAAAGCTTCCAAAGCTAAACTTCACAACTGAATTAGGACTGATACTACACACTGAGAACTGACTCTTACTTCCTAAGACCTGACTCTAAAACCTGATGCCTATAACTCATCTAAACTCTCTTATTTATAATCTTTCAAAAGAGAGATTGATGGTTATCACAAAGTTGTGGCATCAACGGCTCACAACAAAGATGCGATTAGCATGTGGGTTATGGGCCCACTATGCATTGACTCAAGGAAAATAGACATAAAGTAATGTCAACATGGCTAACAGAATACTGCCTTTGATAGTGGTGAGGTCCACAAATATTTATAAAAGAGATATAGTGCTCTTTAGTCACTATCACAGATAGACCCTGTGATTAGTCATCATCAGCAAACTCATAAGAGCCAGCTAGAGAATATGGAGAATTGGGACCCTCCCTGTCGTGATTATCATCATCTATCATATGATCCAGATATAAAGTAGAAGGAAGCCTACACAATATGCCTTTAGGAGTAGGTGGAAATAAAGCTTGATGTGACACAGTTACACGTCTCCATAATGATGCAATAGGCATGGCTGGTTGTATCAGAGCGTGATGATTATATTAATGATTTTTTACAGGATAGAGATCAAACTCAACATCAAAGGGAATACGTAGAGAAATAAAGATATTGTGAAACATTGAGGGAGAGATATTAACAAAATGACTAGAACAAGCAACTCTTAGCATAATATAGTCCAAGAATTCAAACATATAATCACTCATATTCTCGAATTCCAAATAATTTTCTGTTACAGGGTTAAAGGATGGCCAGAAAGTAGACCATTGAAAATTTAGTACCCTTCTTGTAAATCATTTTTATCAACAGATTGTTTTTCCCAAGCAATTCAGGATTATTGCCTAGCTTGTTTAACAAAATAGTATGAACGCTATTTTGATCATTGATTTCTGCATAATGGGAAGTCCATGATATGTTCCTGCAATTTACAGTATCATCTACTGCATATGATTGAGCCTTTAGAGCTGTTATTTCATTCTACCATTTTAGATGTTATAGTTGGCATAGACCTCCAAAGATGTTCATGAAATTCATCACGAACTATGAAGTAACTGTCATGATGTATTTTTCTTTAGGAGAATAAAATTCTCTGGTCAGAAAATTTGCAAGAGAATTCTTATGTCCAAGAATATGTTCAACTATAAAATCAAAATATGAAGGATAGATAGCCCACCTTATTAATCTACTCACATAACCTTTCTTCAGATTATCTACTGAATTAAGTATACTCATAAAATTTTTAAGATCAGAGCGAATAATAAAATGTTCAGATCTCACAAAGAACATAAAGGATTGAATACCTTTGATGATAGCAAGGATTTCTTTGGGGGTAGAATGATAATTCACCTAAGCTTGCTTGAAAGTACCTGAAGCATATCTGCAAGGTTTCTCTGATCCATCAGATAATTTTTCTTTTAATATTGCTCCCCAATAGAGGTTTGGGGCATCTGTCTCAATGATCTTTGTGCCACTCGCTGGTAACTGCAAAGGGGTCAAATTAGAACATTTTTCTTTAATTCGCTGAACTGCTATAGTCATATCCTGATTCCATGCAGGAGGAGTTTTAGATAATATTTTATTGAGAAGTAACCTATCTTGAGCAACATTAAAATAATGTCCAGCAATATAATTAACACAGGCTAAAAATCTCTGAAGCATTTTTTTATCAATCAATTCATCAAGAAAATTTTGTATATTCTGTAACACATGTGGCTGAATAAGAACTTCTCCTGATCTTATAGTAATGCCAAGAAAATCTATTTCATCCTTGAATCTCACCATTTTCTTTGCTGATAGAACTAACCCATTATCAATCACAATCTGATAAAACTGTTCTAAGTGCTTCAGATGTTCCTTAGAATTTTTACTAAATATCAAAATATCATCAATATATATATAATGATGAATTTACTATAGGCAGAAAAGATTTCATTCATCATTGTTTGAAAGATACTTGAAGCTGTCTTAAGACCAAATGGAAGAACATTCCATTTGTATTGACCAAAGGGTGTCACAAAAGCTATTTTATATCTATCTACTTCATTAACCTGTATCTGCCAAAAACTAGAGTTTAAGTCAAACTTGCTATATACTTTACTACTTGTAATTCTTTACAGAATTTCATCTTTAGAGGGAACGGGGTGTTGAACAAGATTCACATGCTTATTTAGAGGAATGTAATTAATCACTAGCCTTTTCTTTCCCCTAACTTCTTCACTGCATTTATTGACATAAAACGCTTCACAAGCCCAAGGGATTTGTGAATCTCTGATTAGTCCCTGGTCTTTTAACTGTTGTATTTCTAGAAAACATTCTTCTCTTAAAGAAGGTGACATGCCAAAATGATGTGCCTTGAATTGTGGTTCAACAGGCTTACCATTTTTACCATTGACCATTTTTAACTCAATCTGACACTCATGAATTTTTCTATGCTGAAAAACTAATGGATTTTCAGAACAACAATCTTGCACAATTTTTTCAAGTAAAGGATCTATATCAACTTTACAACAATTAATTTTTTGATGAATCCACTGAGTATTTACAGGATTTCTATTTTTCTCTTTTAATGGCACCTTACATTCATATCTAGATTTTTTATACAGAGAATACTTCTGAGCTAAAATAATCTCATGCTATTGTATGGTGATTGGATAAAAGCAAGATAGATTATTAGATCCAAACATCATATCAAACATGGGCATCTCATGCTGTATAACCTTGAAGTTGAAAACTATATTTCCTAAGACAACAGGAATACTAGTTGAATATTCAAATATAATTGTCTTAGTTTTGAAGGTTAATCTCATAAAATCTAGATGCCACATATCTTCTAGTATACCATGAAATCTAGCCAAAGAAGCATCATCACCAGTATCAAGCAAAACATCTAAGGAGTATGGTTTAAACCCTTTCCATTTGATAATGATTTCACAAATAGGATTATTAGTTTCATGAACTGAGACTTGATGAAGATTATTATTCTCCACGTGAGTAGCTTCAATATGGTCAGCTACTTGAACTAACTCTTCCTCAAAGAGTCTTTCATTTTCATCTTCTTCTGCTTCTTCACGCAGAAGTGGTTCTAACTCAGTTTGAGCTCTTACCAGAAAAGCTTGAAGAGATGTAATGTGTTTTGTATGCCATTTCTTTCTTTCAGAGGTTTCTGGGTTATAGCTATAATCTACTTCAATTTCTTTATGTTTTGCCAAACTATGTTTAGCAAATTGTTGTGTAAGCATATTTTTTTGTTGCTAAACTTGTTCTAACTGATTCAAATATCTTTTCTTAGTTTCAGCAATCTATTTTTGTAAAAACATTTTCCCAAACAACATATAAACAAGCAGACTATCATACTTGTCTTTCAGAAACTGAATTTGTTGTGACAAACTCAAACTGTCAAAGAACTGAGTAGAAAAATACTGACTAGAATCATATTTATCTGAAATCCAATTTTTGAATATAGATCTAAAGACTCTGAGTCAGAACTGAATTCTTCATTATTCATATTAATTTAATTTTCTAAATTTGATTCTTCATCTAGATATTCAAGATCAGATTCATATTCAGCTTCATCAGCAGAAATGAACACATACTCATCTTCATTGAGATCATGGCTTTGAAGAAAATTAATTTTCTTCGAATGTTTCCTTTTCTGAGGACATTTGTTTGCATAATGTTCTCCCTGGCAGAGAAAACATTTCACAGGGGTTTTCTGAAACCCGTGTTTCTTCTTTCGAAAGATTTTCTTTTTCTGAAAAGATTTTCTGAACCTTGGCTTTCTAGACCATTTAGCAGTAGATGAGAAATCACATTTACAAGAAGACTTATTTTTCATCTTACTTTTTGCTCTATGTTTTTTATACTAAAAAACATCTGTACAACCAAACTTATCATCTATTGAATTACAAAACTTGATACCAAGCTATTTATGGAACTGTAATGTTTCTTTGTGTGCTTTTCTTTCATCACACACCTTCTGATTTGTTCTTCTAATATACTTATTAATTCTACCAAATGACATAGTAGATTATCGAGAACCCATGGTTGTCTTATGCTTTTCTAAGAAATACTGAGGAAATGATTCAACATATCTAACTTTGAAAGTAGGATTAAACATTTCACCAGATGCATAGAGTAGATTTTCCATATAACACATATATTCTTCTAAGTGTGTCATATCACATAGCTGAGCTCTAAGAAACATAGATCTACTGGCTTCTTTTTTAGCTTCTATTATGCCAACAAATTTTTCATATATAGCTTGCCATAAACATGGTATTGGTTATGAATGATTCAAAATATTCTGCTTATACTGAATATCACCAGCATTCCACCAATCTTTTATATTACCTATGAAGCCATTAACTATCTGTTGAGATACAATTTTGGAATCTCTTTTTAAACCAAACATCTATACACTAGCCCAAGATATCATTGCATGACACATTTCCTTTCTATGAGTAGGAGACTCACAATTAAATTTCTAGAAAAAGGGTTGTAGGCTTAAAGTTCTGATCTGTTAATCTAGAGGAGGCCTGGAACTTTCTCCTTTAGAGAAATAGCTATATTTTTCTGGAGCATCTAATTTAGTCATGCCTATCTTGAAAGCTTTATCTATAGCATCAAAATGAGGAGCTTTTATACTCAGAGGAGTTATAATTC
Source organism: Torreya grandis (assembly GCA_037957365.1). NCBI lineage: Eukaryota > Viridiplantae > Streptophyta > Pinopsida > Cupressales > Taxaceae > Torreya > Torreya grandis. Next base: position 3,024,440 of record JARHVA010001424.1, on the reverse strand, counting down.
TAGCAGTGCCTTGTTCCTTCTGTATTTTCTCTACTTGTTCCCAACTAAGAATGTCAGCAATCATAGGATTCAAATTTAAAGGCTGAATCTCTATATTCTGTAAGGTAGTGGGAAGAAGTGCTAGATGTTGTTGTTGAGAAGAGACTTCTCTATTTAATGAATTAATTCCATTAGAGATAACAACTTGTGTTTTAATAGAATAAACTTTTGATTTTACTTCCTCTTGACTATGTGTTATATCTACATTACCAGTAACAATAGTTTCTATCTTTTTACTAAGATCTTCTTGCTTTTGCAAAAGACTACCAGATTCTTTTTCTATCTTCTGAGAGATCTGATGAGAATGAACTCCAGCATTGAAATCAATAGTTTTCAAAGCTTTAACAATATCTCCCTTCTGATATTATTCAATACTTTTTAACATCTTACAAATATGATCTAGACTAGATTGAATACTAGCCACTTTAGTGTTTATGCACTTGGTTGCCACATTATTCCAATTCATCAATCTAATTTCTGTAGGATGGTCTAGACTCTTATCAGCTATTCTAAGATAATACATTTGGGCTCTTTTCTATCCATTAGGAGAGTATTGATTGAAATTAGAAAGCTTAGGAAAACCTTTTTCTATGTATGACTCATCACCTTGAGGAGTCTTCCATGTATGACCTTCTTCCTCTGAATCAAGAGGATTCTGAAAAGTGCATTCAATATGCATATTCCTTCATTGAGATAATAATTGCTTATTTTTCTCAAATGGTTTCTGCAAATTTGTCTCTTTTAGTTATGTTTATGACAGCATGACTGGGCTTACTAAGGATATGTTTGAAGTCTAAACAATAGAAGGAATCTATTTGAGGATCATGCACCTTTTGGGTATGAGGACATTGCTTTGGAAAGGTCAATGATGAGGTAGAAGTAGATTTTGAAGGATTATCAAAATGGATTACAGATTTATTAGGTAAATCTTTTGCAGAGGTTGCTCTTGATAGGGATTTACAAGGTGGTCAGATAAAGTCTGTATCTACTACCCATTTTCATGGAAACTTAAGTTCAGACCATGATATTGCTTCTGTAGGTAAGATTTGACTATTGGGAGTGCCTCTACTCACCACGTTTTTTCTAGGCACAGGTGTATGCTAAACAGCAGGAAACAAGGTGTTAGTTAAGTGATACATAATTTGATATTACACAACAAGTGAACAAGAACCAACAATCATGTAAAGACCTGAGGTTTGCAAAAAAAATTTAAAGACTTTATTTAAATTCTTTTCTTGATGAATAACTACTAGATAGTTGGGGTAGGCAATAGTGTAAACCAAACCAGCATGTAAACCAGTTTGTAGAGCAGCTTGTAAGAAAGCAGAGAAGGAAAGATGTCTATTATCAAGCAAACAAGCTAACAGACTAACATTTAGACCACGTCTAAATAAAGGATGTATACCTATAGAGATAGCACCTCTATGTAAAAATTTATATTTAGTTTGGACCTTAATGAAGCAATAGTTTTATCATCAAGGATTTGAAGATAATACTTATCTTGTGCATCAGACTAGATTTGCAAAGTATTTTCAACAACCTTAATGTTTGTCTTAGCAACTAGATTAAAGGAGGAAAATTTATCATAGATTTCATTGGGATTTAAAGGGGGTAAAGTCCAAGTAGGACTGAGTAGATTCATTATGGTTATTAGGTTGTTGAAAATACTTTGTAAATCCAATCTGATGCACAAGATAAATATTATCTTCAAATCCTTGATGATAAAACTATTGCTTCATTAAGATCAAAAACTAAATATAAATTTTTACATATAGGTGCTATCTCTATAGGTATACATCCTTTATTTAGACGTGGTCTAAATGTTAGTCTGTTAGCCTATTTGCTTGATAATAGACATCTTTCCTTCTTTGCTTGCTTACAAGCTGCTCTACAAACCGATTTACATGTTGGTTCAGTTTACACTATTGTCTACCCCAACTATCCAGTAGCTATTCATCAAGAAAAGAATTTAAATAAAATCTTTAAACTTTTCTTGCAAACCTCAAGTCTTTACATGATTGCTGGTTCTTGTCCACTTGCCATGCAATATCAAATTATGTATCGCTTAACTAACACCTTGTATCTTATTGTTAAGCATACACCTGCACCTGGAAAAAGCATGGTGAGCAGTGACACTCCCAATAGTCAAATCTTACCTGCTGAAGCAATCTCATGGTCTGACCTTAAGTTTCCTTGAAAATGGGTAGTAGATATAGACTTTATCCAACCATCTCGTAAATCCCTATCAAGAGCAACCTCTGTAAAAGATTTACCTGATAAATCTATAATCCATTTTGATAATCCTTTAGCATCTACTTCTATCTCATCATTGACCTTTCCAAAGCAATGTCCTCATACCCAAAAGGTGCATGATCCTCAAATAGATTCCTTCTATTGTTTAGACTGCAAACATATCCTTAGCAAGCCCAGTCATGTCATAAACATGACTAAAAGAGACATAGATTTGTAGAAACTATTTGAGAAAAATAAGCAATTATTATCTCAATGAAGGAATATGCATATGGAAAGCACTTCTCAAAATCCTCCTGATTCAGAGGAAGAAGGTCATACATGGAAGACTCCTCAGGGTGATGAGTCATACATAGAAAAAGGTTTTCCTAAGCTTTCTGATTTCAATCAATACTCTCCTAATGGACAGAAAAGAGCCCAAATGTATTATCTTAGAATAGCTGATAAGAGTCTAGACCAGCCTACAAAAGTTAGATTGATGAACTAGAATAATGTGGCAACCAAGTGCATAAACACTAAAGTAGCCAGTATTCAATCTAGTCTAGATCAGATTTCTAAGATGTTAAAAACTATTGAACAATATCAGAAGGGAGATATTGTTAAAGCTTTGAAAACTATTGATTTCAATACTAGAGTTCATTCTCATCAGATCTCTTAGAAGATAGAAAAATAATTCGGTAGTCTTTTGCAAAAGCAAGAAGATCTTAGTAAAAAGATAGAAACTGTTGTTACTAGTAATGCAGATATAGCACATAGACAAGAGGAACTAAAATCAAAAGTTTATTTTATTGAAACACAAGTTGTTGTTATCTCTAATGGAATTGATTCATTAAATATAGAAGTCTCTTCTTAGCAACAACATCTAGCACTTCTTCCCACTACCTTACAAAATATAGAGATTCAGCCTTTAAATCTGAATCCTATGACAGCTGACATTCTTAGTTGGGAACAAGTAGAGAAAATACTGAAGGAACAAGGCACTGATAGAGTTATAACTCCTCTGAGTATAAAAGCTCCTCATATTGATGCTATAGATAAAGCTTTCAAGATAGGCATGACTAAATTAGATGATCCAGAAAAATATAGCTATTTCTCTGAAGGAGAAAGTTCTAAGCCTCCTCTAGATTCACAGATCAAAACCTTAAGCCTACAACCCTTTTTCTAGAAATTTAACTGTGAGTCTCCTACTCATAGAAAGGAAATGTGTCATGCAATGTTATCTTGGGCTAGTGTGCAGATGTTTGGTTTAAAAAGAGATTCCAAAACTGTAGCTCAATAGATAGTTAATGGCTTCATAGGTAATATAAAAGATTGGTGGGATGCTGGTGATATTCAGTATAAGCAAAATATTTTGAATCATTCAGAACCAATACCATGTTTATGTCAAGCTATATATGCAAAATTTGTTGGCATAATAGAAGATGAAAAAGAAGCCAGTAAATCTAAGTTTCTTAGAGCTCAGCAATGTGATATGACATGCTTAGAAGAATATATGTGTTATATGGAAAATCTACTCTATGCATCTGGTGAAATGTTTAATCTTGCTTTCAAAGTTAGATATGTTGAATCATTTCCTCAGCATTTGTCAGAAAAGTATAAGACAGCCATGGGTTCTTAGTATTCTACTATGTCATTTGGTAGAATTAATCAATATATTAGAAGAACAAATCAGAAGTTGTGTGATGAAAAAAAAGCACACAAAGAAATATTGCACTTCCATAAACAGCTTGGTATCAAGTTCTGTAATTCAATAGATGATAAGTTTGGTTGTACAGATGTTTTTCAGTATAAAAAGCATAGAGCAAAAAGTAAGATGAAAAATAAGTCTTCTTGTAAATGTGATTTCTCATCTACTACTAAATGGTCTAGAAAGCCAAGGTTCAGAAAATCTTTTTAGAAAAAGAAAATCTTTAGAAAGAAGAAACATGGGTTTTAGAATACCCCTATGAAATGTTTTCTCTACCAGGGAAAACATTATGCCAAAAAATGTCCTCAGAAAGGGAAACATTCGAAGAAAATTAATATTCCTCAAAGTCATTATCTCACTTAAGATGAGAATGTGTTCATTTCTGCTGATGAAGCTGAATATGAATCTGATCTTGAATATCTAAATGAAGAATCAGATTTAGAAAATTGCATTAATATGAATAATGAAGAATTTAGTTCTGACTCAGAGTCTTCAGATCTTGATTCAAAAATTGGATTTCAGTTAAATATGCATTCTAGTCAGTATTCTGTTACTCAGTTCTCTGACAGTTTTAGTTTGTCACAACAAATTCAGTCTCTAAAAGACAAGTATGACAGTCTACCTATTTATATGTTGTATGAGAAAATGTTTTTACAACAGCAGATTGCTGAAACTGAGAAAAGATATTTGAATCAGTTAGAACAAGTTTAGTAGCAGAAAAATATGCTTACACAACAATTTGCTAAACATAGTCTGGCAAAACATAAAGAAATTGAAGTAGATTATAGCTATAACCCAAAAACCTCTGAAAGAAAGAAATGGCATAAAAAACGCATTTCATCTCTTCAAGCTTTTATGATAAGATCTCAAATTGAGTTAGAAGCACTTCTACATGAAGAAGTAGAAGAAGATGAAAATGAAAGACTCTTTGAGGAAGAGTTAGTTCAAGTAGCCGACCATATTGAAGCTACACACATGGAAAATAATAATAGTCATCAAGTCTCAGTTCATGAAACTAATAATCTTGTTTGTGAAATCAGTATCAAATGGAAAGGGTTTAAACCATATTCCTTAGATGTTTTGCTTGATACTGGTGTTGATGCTTCTTTGGCTAGATTTCATGCTATACCAGAAGATATGTGGCATCCAAATTTTGTGAGATTAACCTTCAACACTAAGACAATTATTTTTGAATATTCAGCTAGTATTCCTATTGTCTTAGGAAATACAATTTTCAACTTCAAGGTTATATAGCATGAGATGCCCATGTTTGATATGATGTTTGGATCTGATAATCTGTCTTGCTTTTATCCAATCACCATACAACAGCATGAGATTATTTTAGCTTAGAAGTATTCTCTGTATAAAAAATCCAGAAATGAATGTAAGGTGCCATTAAAAGGGAAAAATAGAAAACCTGTAAATATTCAGTGGATACATCAAAAAATTAATTATTGTAAAGCTGATATAGATCCTGTACTTGAAAAAATTTTGCAAGATTGTTGTTCTGAAAATCCATTAGCTTTTTAGCATAGAAAAATTCATGAGTGTCAGATTGAGTTAAAAATGGTCGATGGTAAAAATGGTAAGCCTGTTGAACCACAATTCAAGGCACATCATTCTGCCATGTCACCTTATTTAAGAGAAGAATGTTTTGTAGAAATACAACAGTTAACAGACCAATGACTGATCAGAGATTCACAAAGCCCTTGGGGTTGTGAGGCATTTTATGTCAATAAACGCAGTGAACAAGTTAGGGGAAAGAAAAGGCTAGTGATTAATTACATTCCTCTAAATAAGCATGTGATTCCTAGTCAACACCCCATTCCATCTAAAGATGAAATTATGCAAAGAATTACAGGTAGTAAAGTATATAGTAAGTTTGACTTAAAGTTTGGTTTTTGACAGATACAGGTTAATGAAGTAGATAGATACAAAACAACTTTTTTGACACCCTTTGGTCAATACGAATGGAATGTTCTTCCATTTGGTCTTAAGATAGCTCCAATTATCTTTCAAAAAATGATGAATGAAATATTTTCTGCCTATAGTAAATTCATCATTGTATATATTGATGATATTCTGATATTTAGTAAAAATCCTAAGGAATATCTAAAGCACTTAGAATAGTTTTATCAGATTATATTTGATAATGGGTTAGTTTTGTCAGCAAAGAAAATGGTGACATTCAAGGATGAAATAGATTTTCTTGGCATTACTATAAGATCAAGAGTTCTTATTCAGCTACATGTGTTACAGAATATAGAGAATTTTCCTGATGAACTGACTAATAAAAAATGCTTTAGAGATTTTTAGGCTGTGTTAATTATATTGCTGGACATTATTTTAGTGTTGCTCAGGATAGGTTACTTCTAAATAAAAGATTGTCTAAAACTCCTCCTGCATGGAATCAGGATATGACTACAGCAGTTTAGTGAATTAAAGAAAAATGTTCTAATCTGCCTCCTTTATAGTTACCAGGTAGTGGCACAAAGATTATTGAGATAGATGCCTCAGATCTCTATTGGGGAGCAATATTAAAAGAAAAATTATCTGATGGATCAAAGAAACCTTGTAGATATGCTTCAGGTACTTTCAAGTAAGCTCAGGTGAATTACCATTCTACCCATAAAGAAATCCTTGCTGTCATCAAAGGTATTCAAGCCTTTATGTTCTTTGTGAGATCTAAACATTTTATTGTTTGCTCTGATCTTAAAAAATTTATGAGTATACTTAATTCAGTAGATAATCTGAAGAAAGGCTCTGTGAGCAGATTGATAAGGTGGGCTACCTATCTTTCAGATTTTGATTTATAGTTGAACATATTCCTAGACATAAGAATTCTCTTTTAGAATTTTTGACAAGAGAATTTTATTCTCCTAAAAAAAAATCCATCATGACAGTTACTTTAGAATTTCATGATGAATTTCATGAACATCTTTGGAGGTCTATGCCAACTGTAAC